>DVQH01000305.1:0-29749 GCA_018231625.1 Papilio phestus
TAAGATGGAGAGGAGTTTTAAACAAGACAAGACGATGAAGACACCAATGAGTGTGATGCGAATTTTGTAATTATTATCATCCTCATAGGAGGAGATCGAAGGAGATCCGACTCTAATAAATCAGACTCGAAAAGATTGCAAAGTGTGATACGATGAGCCAGCTCGGTGCTCGTGTGCGACCTGTATCTCTTTTCACTCTCTCTCTCTCTCTCTCTCCCTTCTGGCGCGACTCAATGATCAATAATCACCAAGCTTGCACCAACATCCCAGCTCTGTCTGGCAGAGTTAGTCTCCCACTGCGGCCGACATTGGAAGACTTTACTTCGAAGTGATTTTCCCTTTCGAGCTAGCTTTTTTCTCTGATATTTATGATCACATTTATTTTTCTTTCATTGGTGCCCTTTGGTTTTTCTGCAGAGTCGGCTTGTGTGCAAAAGTGTGTGCACACAAAAAAGTCAAGTTGAAAGTGTGAAGCATCGCATGCTTTGCAATTACAAGGAGAGTCAACGAGAGAGAGAGAGAGAGAGAGAGAGAGAGAAGAGAGAGAGGCTTGGCAGACACGGGTGCGATTCGCGCGGCTTGGCCTCTCCAACAACTACTGTTGCTCTCCCACACGGGCAGATCGCGCTCGCCATCACACACACACACAGTCCGAGTGTGGAAGAGCACTCACTCTGGCCTACTTTGTCTCCTGTGTCTGTGTGTGAAAGAAAGAAAGAAAGAGAGAGAGAGAGAGAGAGTCTGAGTGTGAGCACTGCACGAGACGTCGTCTTGTTCTTCTGTGTAGAAGACAACTTTGGGAGAGAGAAGGGGAGAGCATTATTATTACATCTATCGACTGGGCGCGATTCTCCACTTTCACCGCCACCACCACCAATGCACCAATAACATCACCGTCGGCGAGTTATATAAACACACAACACAACCCAACACTCTCTGCTCTACTCCACACGGGGAGCCTTTCTCGTCTTTTTTCTAATGCTTGGAGTTTAAGTTTGGGTGGATGATCGGCGCGCGCCGTCGCACCAGATTTGCCGTGAGCACAGCGTGTCTGTGTGCGTGTCTTGGTGGCAGGCGCGCACACGCCAAAAACTGTCAACGCGCGGACTCCCTCGCCATTTGGTTGGTTCATCTCGGTGACCCCTCGAGACCGTAAAGTGTGTGTTTGTTTGAGTGTGTGTGCTGTGCGGTCCAATCAATCGAAGCTCACTGCCGCGATCCAATTTATCACAAACTTCGCTACTGTTTACACCGAGTGCACCGATCGAGAGACAGTGGGCAAGAGAAGAAAACATCGTTCAATTGAAGGAAGCTGAGCCGAACCACCGGAGCTCATTAGTTATCAAAGTCGGTGGCTGGTTAATAATTCGTTCAAATCTTCTATATAATCTTCTATAAACCCCCGACGAGTGCCGGGTGGCCCCGGGAGTGAACCCGTGTGAAGTGGGTGCCAGTGTTGTGCGCAGTGGAGCAAACACAAACGGCCAACCAGTGTGGAGCGGCAACAACTTGGATCGGGTCGGTGGCGCCTGTTGTGTAATTCCGGTGGCTTCCAGTGCGGCAATGTACCTCATCACTCTAATGTCTACTGTGACCGCCACCACCACCGTCGCACTCATCCTCGTGGTCGTTGTCTGTTGTGGTTGTCGCGCGACATAGTCCCTCTATAGTTTTCGATGCTCTCGGTGATCCTCTCCACCGACAAAACCAACAACAGCAGCAGCAGCCGCAGTTCTTGTTCAAACACTCGGGTGGTAGCGCTTTGAAATGTAGCACTGCAAGCTCCGAACTGAGCAGCAGTGTCGAGCCAATTCAAAGTGCACCGAGTCACTCGGTGGCATCATCATCATCACCGTGCCGTGATCTCCAATCACCAAACCAGAGTGGTACCCCACTTCGCTCACACTTTCCTCAAATGGACTCCTTACTCCTTTGGCGCTTTCTCTTTCTTCTCTTCTGTAAGTCACATGTCACTTTGATGAGTTATATATAATTATATATCTTTTATATCTTGTTGTTAGATCTAGTTACCCTGTGGGATTTGTGTTGCGCAAGCAAGAGAAACAATGGAACTGGCAAGCTTAAGATTGTCAATTTGGGGAAAATTTCGTTGGACACCAAGTCCGAGATAGAGGAAATGATTTTTCCCGAAAGCAGGTTTCGCTGTGGCTCTGAGATGCATGATCAGCATGGTTTTGTGAAGAGTCCAAAGTTTCCACACGCCTACGTAGCACCAGTGTCTTGCCATTGGAGAATCAATGCCAACCGACCTGGGCAGGTCATCACCATCAGGTAAGTCATGCAAACAATCACTTTATCTATATCATTTGACAATGATGATGAACACACAGCCTCACCGATCTCGATATTGAATTTCCTCCATCGTCTGTCTCCTGTCGTGACAGTCGACTGATCACCGACCAGTGTTGCAAACACAATTTTCTGGAAATTAGCTCAAGCAGCCGTGGCAAGTGGCGCTTTTGTGGTAAGCTTGAGCAGCAGCAAACCAAGGTGTTCATCTCGGAGTCAAGTCCGGTCAATGTGACGTTCAATGTGAGCAGTAACAATCACAACGGCTCTCATGGATTCTACATTGCCTATGTGAGCACGCCCAAGCATAGTCGGCAGTGCCTTTCCACCGAGTTCCACTGTAACAACGGTAAATGCATTCCGAAGAAATGGCGTTGCAATGGACAAGATGAGTGTGGTGATGGTTCGGATGAGACGCACTGTTTAATGAAAGAAATGATGCCATGCAATCGAACCTCGAAGGAAGAGGTTGGCTACTACAAGGTGGCTCAGAGGTGTGACAGTGTTTTCGATTGTCCTAATCTCTCCGATGAGTTGGGCTGCTCGGGTTGTTTGCGAGATCAGTTTCGGTGTGGCAACAGCTCAACCAGGTGCCTCAATGCCTCGTTGTTGTGCGACGGCACACCCGACTGCGACGATTTCTCTGACGAGCTCACCTGCAAACACAAGTGTCCTAAAGGTGAAATACGGTGTGGCTCCAGTCAACACTGCTACAACCCAGCCACACAGCGGTGCAACAAGATTCTTGACTGTCCCAACGGTGCAGATGAACTCAACTGTCGCGAGGAGTGTCGCGGACGTATTGCCTGTCCCAATGGAGTGGGTTGCTTTACTCTTGAAGAACGTTGCAATGGTGTTATTCAGTGTAGTGACTCTTCCGACGAGAAGAACTGCACTCTTGAGCTATGTAACCCGGAGAATGGACTTTTCCTCTGCAGTAATGCGCGCTGCATTCCCTCGATGTGGTTAGTATTGAACAACTCTTAGCTTTATTACTAACTCTAGAATTTGAATTGATACAGGACCTGCGACCGTTCCGCAGATTGCTATGATGCAGGTGACGAGATGCGCTGCTTGAAGAATGGTGTGATCACGTCAGCCATCATTGGCTCTCTCATCTGCGGCTTGTTGCTTGTGATCGCCATCAGTTGCGCTTGCAAGTTGGTGGCCCTACGCCACATGGAACGCTACCGGAGTGCATTCCGAAGTGGAACACGCTCTCGCTTTCCGAGCCACGAGTTTCCCTTTACAGCTAGTCCTGGTGACCTGGACGCCACTCTTTTCCGTCTAGACAACACCCTTCTATTCCGAGAGCCTCCGCCCAGTTACGATTCAGCTATGGGCGGCACTCCGGAGACCAACACTTCGTACACCTCTTACGTGCTTGAACAGCTTCGCCGACACCGCAACCGAACTCGACGTGCGCGACGTAATCAGCGAGCGCGATCGAGTCGTCATGCGATGCCAAACGGATTGCAGTGCTCCCCGACGAGCGAACAACCACGCCACTCCGGTGACCGACTGGAGAGCACTGTGGCTAACCAAGCTCCTCTCGCCTTACCCGATCCTGCATTGGCACTCGAGGGTGGTCTGTTGATTCCTTTCGATGCCAACCCGGCACCGGGCAAGGCAGACAAGGCGAATGTGTCAGGCCACGCGGAGAGCATTCAGTCAGCTAACTCGAGCGTGAGCACGATCCTCTCGTCGCCCAGCGACAATCTCACTATCGAGCTTGAAATGATTCCACCACTGACTCACTTTGACTGTGATTCCCAACCCCTCATTCGGTAGGGTCCAACAGATGAGTTCCTCTCAACACGCCAGGTGTGTGCATCTCATCTACCTAGTGGGAGCCACCCATCGACTACACACTGGTGTGTGTGTCCCACAACGTCTCATTTTCCCAATAATCTCTCTCTCCCTAGGATCTAATGCAATTTCATATCACTTGTATCTCGTTCACTCACCCACCTCCGCACCCCTCCCAACTGGCTCAATTTTACCAAAATAGTGCAACACACAAGAGAGTAACTGTTGTCCCACCGTGGTCAAGGTCACATCTCTCTGTGCCATTACCTACCTTTTTTTGTGAACCAAATCACCCGGAGAATCTCATTCATTCCTCAAACTACACTCTTGTCCCGCCTTTCTTCTTTTTTTGCCAATCTTATTTTCTCTTTCTTTTGAAATATTTTTATTATCTCTGTTTATATCTCTCATTCTTTTTTCCTTGTTTTTGAACTATTTTTACATGTTATTTTTCTTATTATTATTCTTATACCTCTCTATACCTTATAATGGCATGTATCCTATTCAACTTCTTATTCTTAGATTTTTGTATTATTATCATTGATATACATTGTAATAATAGTTGTATTTAATTATAAACAAATAAAAATTGTACAAACCTATAAAATGTGTTGATCATAGATAATCACAAATTCATATTGAAAAATAATTTTTCCAACATATATCGCCTACCTATTTAAGTTTAAATTTAAACCAATAATAAACAAAACCAAAATGTTATATAATATTATTGCATAATAATAAAAATAATATAATAAGAATATATAAGAACAATATTAAGTAACAATCAAATTCAAATAACGGTAAATAATGAAAATAACAACAAAAAACAAACAAAATGATCAAAGTATCGGAAGGTGTTTTTGAGTGTGATAGACTGATTGTGGTGATGGTTCTATTGCGTTTTGTGTGTGTGTGACCTATCGGTTAAAACTAAAGTTTCCATGATAAATACAATTAATCAAACAATATATCAAATGCAACAAAAAAGTTAATCTAGTTTCTCAAACTTTAAATATTGACACATGAAAAATTTCATAAAATCTATTATATAAAAATATGTTTTGAAAATAAGATTATATCTTTTCTACACTGTTTAAAAAGGCAGTAAAGTTTAACAATAAAAAAATAACTTAATTTCGTCAAGTTATAACTTTACAAATGTAAAATTACAAACTCATTTTTCCTTGGAACAAGAGTATAGCCATAATTGGACTTAATTTTTATCACTATATATCGGTTTTAAAGTTTGCGATATGTATAGATTAAAAATCGCTAGTTTTTATAAATTTAAATTTTCGAATTAAAGCGATTTTTAATCTATACATTACAAGCTTCAAATCTGCAATAAAAATCAAGGTAAAATTGTAGCACCACTCGTTTCACTGTTATTTCCCTTATAGACCTGCTTCAACAGTGTAGTTTTGCGTGTTGATGATATGTGTTCAAAATAAATGATTGATCATGAAAACACTAGTTAGGATGGAGTCGAAGGTCAAGTTGGACGAGTTGTCGGAGGAAGCCCTCATTGGGCCGAACGTAGCGTTGTCGTTTGACGTGCTCGACGGCAGCCTCAACCGGCATACCTCGCCGAAGCATGAGGAAGGCGATAGCCATTGTGGCAGACCGACTGATACCTGCCATGCAGTGGATCAACACCTTGCCTCCCGAACGGACTGCTTCGTCGATGAAATCGGCACTCTCCTCGAAGTACCGCGATATATTCTCCATCCATATGTCGTCCAGATGGAGACCCTGCACAAGTAGACACCAACACATTTCCAGATCAGCATTTAATCTATTTATCTATCTATTCTATATTTATGCCTTTGATCGTTGTCGTTTTCAGTCAAATTTTTCGTTTTTAGTCACATTTTTGCACTGTAACAGTTACGCTACTTCTACTGTGTTTAACCGATTCGAATCTAACTTTCGTTGTTGTAATTCAAATTCATCATCAATTCGAATCTAACTTTCACTATCGTGATTCAAATTCTAAACCGATTCGAATTTAACTTTCTATGTTATAAATCAAATTTTGTGCATAACTCTTCAATTTCTCACTCAATTTGATTCGAATTTTTCGCATAACTCTTCAAATTATGATAACTTGAGTTTGACCTCGGCGGCTTTGCCGCCGTTTTTTTAAGATACAGACGGCACTTTAGCGCCAAGCCAATTGTAAATTTTTGATTAAACTATACTCTTAGAAAGTTTCTACTGTGAGAACCAAATTTTCCCCTTCACTTTGATATTGGTTTTCTATCTCCAATTCTCTATGCTGTCATTTTGGTATTTTACCACACTTTGACACATGCGTAGTAGAGAGTTCGATTCGAATCTAACTTTAACTGTTGTGATTTGAATTTTATTACGGTTCAACTTTTATGCATAACTCTTGGAATGTTCATACAATTTGATTCGAATTTAAACTTTTTCAATTCTCACCCAATCCAATTCAAACTTTTTGCTTTATCATTCAAATTCTTATTTGACTCGAATAGTACTTTGATAAGCTGAATAAAGCTTCGCTAAACTACCGTTTTTTTACAAAAGCGCTAAACGCAGTTCTTGTAAAATTTCATAACAATTTTAAACTTTGCAAATATTTAAACAAACTTGAAAAAAGATTAATAAACTCAATTTCTAAGAGTGTGGTAAAGTTCTTTTACGAATTGAAATTCAATTCTGCCTGAGTCTATCCCTAAACTAATAAACTTATCAATTTCTTTCGCTATTCCCATTGACACTTTTTCACATTATTATAACTTTTGTTTCTTCTTATCTCTTCTTTCTTTATTTCTTCGCAAATACACCCCTTCAATTATATAATTCATATTATTTTTCTATTATCTCTCTTGACTGCCCTACTCATTCAATTTCTTTCTTTTATTACCACTCATAGGTCAATTCTTTATATTAAATGAAGTAAAACTCGCCATTTGAAGACCAATTCAAACTATACTCTTGACAAAAACTTATCGCCCATTCCAACTATTCAATTTAACCCAATCGTGTCTTCAAATTATTTTCATTCCTAATTTACACTTCTAATTTTATTTTTCTTTGTTATATGTTTTTCTCTTGATTTCTCCATCCTCATTTACATTTTTTCAGTCAATTTCTCTCTCTCTCTCTCTCTCTCATGCAAATTCAATTTAATTTTTTCTCTTTTGTCGTTTCACACTTTCGATTTTCTCTTTTCTTCTTTTTTTAACTCTTCTCCTTCTCTATTTTTTTACCAAATAAACCCACACAAAACTATACCATTTTAAACCTCAATTGTGACAGCTTATGATTTCAAGATAACTAAGATCGAACAACCTTAAGTTTCTTAAATTTAATAATGAAAATGAGCTGATAATGTAGTGTCTAAACTACATGAACTTTAAATATCAATAAAGACTTCTTGTTCTAATTATTCAATTTTGATTTTGAACTTGTAGTTTAAGCAGTACTAGTTTTATAAGTTTTTTAAAGAACTGGTTTCTAGTATAGCTCTAAAGTTAACCAGCAATTTTGTTCAGAAACTTTCTCATACATTGATTTGTGTTACTGGTCTTAAAATTGGTCGCAACACAAACTAGTGTATTAGAAATTTCTCGTACAAAAATGCCGGTTAAGTTTAGAGTCATATTTCTAAGAACTTGGGTTTGATCGATGCACTTAAGTTTTAGTAATTTAAAGTAAGAAATATTGCAAAATAGCTCCAAAAATAAATCATATGAAATGGCGGAAATCACCTTGAATCGAATACCCACATCACGGTAGTATGCTTCATCGGTAGCCACCATGTTGAAGTTGTTGCCCTGTGCACAGTTGAGCACGTGGGTCACACCGATGTCTTTCAAAAACTGTTTGTTGCGAGCCGCATGTCTGCAAGGTAAACGTTGCCAAGCGAAGATACCACCACCCACCGCGTGCGATGTAGACCAATCATCATCATCATCAAACAAACAACAAATATAGACACAACAATGAAGCGAGGAGAGAGCAAATGATGTAATGCACACTTACGCATTGCCCACAATCACCTGATTGTAGACCTCATTGCAGTCGATGCTGTACTTGTAAGGTCGGTACTCCGAGTTGTTCCACCAAGACTCGGATCGTGGCACCAGTTTGTCGTCGGTGGGTGTGTTGATCAAGATCTCATCTACAAGCAACAGTTTCTTCTTGAACTTGGGATCGTCAAGCTGGGTCTGATCGATCGCCATGGTGAATTCGTCGAGTTCGGTGAGTGGGTGCGCGAGAGTGTCGTGTTTCAAGTTCAATGTCAATCGTGAGAGACTGAGAGAGAAGGAGAGTGAAAAGATGTTGATGTTTGCTGAGGCGGAATGACGGAGTGAGAGGGGAGAGAAATATTTTGCCAACTGATAAGCGCCAAGCACAAACTAGAACTGTGAGAATTCAAATGTGATGCTGTTGTGATGTGTGGGTTATAAAAAGACAGACACCGTTTTGGTGGTGGTGGTGAGCCGGGTGGTGCTAGCGGTGTGCTCAAGGGTATACAACCACTATCGGTGCTGAGAGAATGGTGTGCCGAGGCACTTGGCTTCTTGTGCCATCAGCAACACACCACACCACACAAGACAAGCATCCTCAGTGACTAGCATGCAACTGGCGTGGTCGCACTCCGCTTGGACTGGTGCCGACACTCTCACCCTCTCGATGATTGCCTGTCATCGGCCCGATGTGACAGTGATCGATATAGTGGGACGACAAATTGGCTCCCACCACACGCGTACGTGCCCGAGACACAACACTCCAACCGATGGCTAAATTGTGCCTAGAATTAGCACGGTCACTTAACGTTGGCGAACTGAGGGAGAAAGAGAGAGAGAGAGAAGGAAAAAGATGTTCCGCAAGCGCGAAAAGGCTCATTGGTTGAACTACTTATACTGTGGTTAGCACTGCACTTCACAATGTCAAGCTCGATAACGGTAGTGGGGGAGTCGACAGTGCGCCGTGATGAGCAGTGATAAATCGACCACACTCTCTGTCCGCCGAGCTATGTGCGTGAGTGCACCAAGTTTGGTGATCATGAGCGAGTCTTTACATTCAACCTATAGATCGGTGTATTGAGTATATTGAAGGATGGCGAATAGGGATGGTGATCAAGGTCGTCGGAACAGTATCTTGGCCATGCCCTCTGTGACAATCTGCATCAACCAGTATGGAAGTGTGAGTGTGCCAGTAAGGGAAGGACCAGAACTACCTCACCTTTCCATCTGCCGTTACGCACTGGTATCTGCACAGGTAAAGATTTCGCTTACGGTCGGCAATCGTCACTTCAGTCACAAACGGCTCATCGTGGTACACTGGCAAGGTGCGGGGGAGAGTCAATAGTTAATGAGGACAGGTGTTCGCGCTAGTGCAAACCAGTTTGTTACTAACGTGGATTTGGAAAGTGAAGGTCTTGTTCTACCAGAATGCTTCCGGTGCCGGGTAAAATCGTTCCAATCACAGAGGAAATAACACTGTGATACAATCAATTAGAATCACGCACCAAGTCGAAAGACATAATCGTCATCACTTTAGATGACATACCCATTGATCAAAGCACCATGCACGACGGGACGCTTGAAGTGAGACTTGACAGCTGCACTCGAATCCGAGTGAATCGGATTATGGTCTCCCGTAAGCTTGGCGAAGGTCTCCACGTCATGCGAGGAAAAACATCGTTCCACTTTGGCCGACTCACCAATCTCAAACGATGATGGTGACGAAGTTGTGCTGGTCGAGGTTTCGCGTGGGCGGAAGGAAGCGCCGACAGTGAAGCACGCTAACTTGAATCGATGAATCACACCTAACACTAACATTGCCACTGCAGAATGGCACTTGACTATAATATAGTTTAGATTCTAGCCAAGGAGAGAAAGCACACCAAAAAGTACACACCAATCTAAGGGAATTGGTAAGGAAACAGCTGGTGCCGCCAACTGCAAGGCGCCGAGTGCTTGACACCACTTCTGTGACTGGCCCATTGCGCATCGCTTGTTTTGCACTGCATCACGCAGTCTGCACTCGAGTCGCACTGTACACGCGTTTTCCTTACCTTTCCATACCTTCATCTCATCTTTCAGTCTACCCAATCTTTGTACCATGGACCTCTCCAAACTCGAGAACATTCTTGTGGTTCTCTCAACCGATGCCGCCACGGATGAGCGCTTTAAGAACGGTCCACTCTACCAGCAGGTGTCGAAATGCGAAGCCGAACTCACGCAGACCACTGTCAACAACATTGCCACTCTCAATGGTATATTGTCTTGATTGCATCATGTCAAATTCTTATATATTTTTTCTAATTTTTTAGATAACTTTGATGCTATTTTAACAATCGAGCAAAATTTTAATACCCCACAGTTAGAGCAGTTGTTCAAGCTTCTTAAGCCAAACTCGAATCTAGTGATTCAAAAATTGGATGTGGTGAAGAATCTTGTATTCTTGCTCAAGGTTAACGGTTTCGTGGTTGAAAGTGGTCACGCAGAAATGATTGTTGCGAAGAAACCCGAGTACGAGGTGGGATCGGCGGTGCCATTGACCAAGAAGGTGTGGGCGTTGGATGACGATCTGATCGACGACAACGAATTACTGGATGAGGCAGACAAGGTGAAACCCTCCGCCGAGGAGCTGCGAGTGTGTGCTTCCACCAAGCAACGCAAGGCTTGTGCCAACTGTTCCTGTGGTCTCAAGGAGGAACTCGAACAGGAAGAGATCCAGAAAATTCGCGAAAACTCACAAAATGTCAAATCTTCGTGTGGCAATGTAAGTGAACAATGACACTTCTTCCTTATTGACTTTGATTTGTTGATTTTGTTAGTGCTACCTCGGCGATGCATTCCGTTGTGCCAGCTGTCCTTACCGTGGAATGCCTGCCTTCAAGCCAGGCGAAAAAGTGGTGATCGATAATACCGATGATCTCTGATGCAAGTTGATCAGTGTACAGAAACCTCTCTTTTTGAATAGTAATCTATCTAGTTTTTAAATAAATGTAAAAATGTTTTTATATTGCAAAAAAAATAGAACTTTTGTAACGCTGTTATTTTTGCTCAATGGCGTTGCATTGTGATTTCTATTTTGAAGTTACTCATCTTTATGTTTACATACATATCATGGTGTTTCGTGTTTTAATAATTTCACGTTTCACTTTACAATATTCTTGCGAAACTATTAACAAAGCTGTAACTTTAGAAATGATCTATATTCTAGTATACTAGTTAACTCTAAGTTAGTTTTTAGTTGTCCTTAGAAAGAGTTTTCAAATTAATGTTTAAAATTCTACTCTAAAATAGTTTTAATTCTAAACATAGTTTGTGATGTTTAGAAGTGAGATTTTAATTATATTTAATTATAATTTTTAATAATTAAATGTATCTTTTCATACAAAAATTATATGATAGATTTGCAAGTTAACAAAGCAATGCCATAAATATTTACAAAAGAACCAGAGTTCAAAAATAACAAGTGACAAAGTAATAACAAAAAGAAAGAATCACATATTCATCAAATCTTGCGTTTTGAAGAGATCGGGTGGGACATAGGTGTAGCGTGAGCTCGAATTTGAGCCCGATAAAGATGTGGTGTTGTTTTGACTGGTGCTGCTGAGCAGGGAAAATAGCTTGCGCACCCGACTTTGCTTGCCCATGGCTCGCTCTGCCTTGCTCACCTCTTTCTCCATCAGTGCCACGTGCATGCTCACATGGCCCACAATTCGTTCGAGCTTGTCGATCAACCGGTAGACTCGCTGGCACTCGGCCAACTTGGGCTCCACCGACTGGGCAAAGTGCTCCAGACATAGGTTGCCCTCGTTGCGTATCATCAACACTAACCCATTGAACTCTTCCATGTGAGTTAGTAGGTTCTCGATGCAATCGTTAAGCTCGTCCATCTACAACGCAAACCATTGTAATCCGTATTATTTTCTCCTGTATATTATTAAATAATATAGTAGTGGTTTTCTATGTTCTATGTTCAATGTTCTGTCATTTTTTGGTATTCTGCCACCCACGTTTTTGTACTGTGAGAGTTACGCTGTGCTTAACCAATTCGAATCCAACTTTTGTTGTTGTGATTCGAATTCGTTAACGATTCGAATCTAACTTTCATTGTTGTGATTCGAATCCATAACCGATTCGAATCTAACTTTCTTTAACGAATTTTGTTCTGATTCGGTTCGAATTTTGTGCATATTTTTCGAATTCTCCGTCAATTTGATTCGGAATTCGAACTTTTTCAATTCTCGCTCGATTTGATTCGAATTTTTTGCATAACTCTTCGAATTATGATAACTCGAGTTTGACCCCAGCGGCTTTGTCGCAGGTTTTCTTACAAGAGGCAGACGGTGCTTTAGCACTGGCCCTCTTGTAAAAATAAAAAATACTAATTTTAGCAAACTATATAGTGAAAACTAACTAACCTGGCTTGTGGGATTGAGACGAAAGTACTTGGCATAGTCACTCATCAACTGAGCGGACAGTCTCTCAAGCTCTTCATTGGCGTGAAACTTCTTTGGCGTGTCAGCCTCTTCACTCTCCACTTTGGTGGTGTCACTGTCTAACGTTTGATCCATTGTTGAGGAGAGTTGACTCAGTTCGACATCACTGTCAGCCACCTCGCCATTCAGATCAATGTTGACGAACGATTCACAAATCGACGTGTCAGACATGATGAGGATTACTTTTCTTGCTGAGTGAGTTGATCAATCAATCCTAGTTTGACCAATGTCAATCGCATCGCTCGATGGGCAATGTTTGCGTTAAGAATGAGGCGTGTGGAGTGCATCGCAACTATCAAGTTGGTGATAAACAAAACTCACTCGACCTATCACCGATAGATGGCGATCCAAGCAATTTAGCACAACCACATGTTTGCACATCTCGAAAACTTACAGATTATATATAAAAAATCTTTGTACTATTTTTTTATTATTATAATTATAAAACATATTACACAAGCAATAAAACACACAAATAGATACAAAATATAATAAAAATATATAACTTTTCTACTACAACACACACACACCCACACATTATAGCAGCGTAACGGGAATATCTGTAAAGAATAATCAAGTGTTGAGCCGCTCTTGAGCGTATCGGAGTCTTGGAACAAAAGAAATATATATAAAATATTTAACATTCGCTAACACTAATTTTTTGCACATATATAAACAATGAAAAGTATTTTAGGCACATTGAGTAAAAAAAATTTTAGATACTTTTATATATATAAAAATTTAAAAAACAAAATGTATAGATGGCTCAAAAATAATAAAAAATAGCAAAAATAATTTTTTGTTTGTAGTAACTCTTCATACTTTTGATGCCTAATTTACTCTCACTTCTCACTCCTTCTTGGTCCTCCTCTGGCGTGGTGAGTTGGGTTTCACCGGATTCGGTGACTTGTCTAGAAAGGGAAAAAACCGCTTCAGTTGGTACAGTTTTTGTGATGCAAAAAGGTAAAGCTTACTGAGTTGCTTGATGGTCTGCTGTGGGAGCCAATCGTAGTCGACGTCTTCGTGATTGCTGGTGCCCACCTCGTACTTGGGCTTGGAAGACGAGGCTAGCGGGATGTGCTTCTTCTGTAATAAAAATAATAACCATTATTAAACACTATACTAATCATGGAAAGAAAAAAAACCTACGCCATAGGATTGGAAAAGTTGGTAGAGACCAATCACTGCAAGCACAACCAGAGCGCCGAGCACGACAAAGAGGAAGAAAGTTTCACTGTCAAGGCCTTCGTCAAGCTCCACAATGGAGATGGTTTCGTTGAACACCGGAGTGATGTATTGGTTGTTTTCCTGCAACATGTCAACAAGTGTAAGTAATCTAAGTGATTGTACCTCGGTATGACATACATCTCGGTAGTAGAGGTTAACCGTGAGACCATAGGGTCGAGGAGTGTAGGCATCGCTCACGAAGAATTGATAAGCCAAGGTCACCTCTTGCTTCGGCTTCACCACTCGGTTGTACGCAAAGTTGGTAAACTGTGAAACAATGCAACAATTAGTTCATATTCCAAGTGAAGCAATAGATAAAAAACTAACGTTCTGCAAGTAGAAGCTAAAGTCCTGCGAGTAACGGAACGAGGCGTCCATCGAGTCAACGTAGAAGTCCTTCTGGCCCTTGTTGTGGAAACCCACCAAGAAGTGGACCTCTTTGCCGGCGGCCAGTTCTGTAAAGAGAGATTGAAAAGTATCGCAATGAAACTATGACATTTTAACAAATATATCATCATATTCTTATACCGAGTCCATCTCCAGGTGGCTTGGTGAAGAGCACAGTTATGTCGGCATCGGGTGAGCTTCGGTATCCGTCTAAAGTGGTTTCGTCCTCCTCTTCCGTCTTGGTCACATCACTACTCTCCACATTCACCTCGCCATCTTCACCTTCCACCGCATCCTCTTCAGCACCGGCTACGTAGAGACCCGATTTGGCTAAACATGGCCAATAAAAACATGAGTAACACACAAGAATCCAAACCAGAATATACAGAATAAATACCATTGAGAAGAGTGATCACGGGTAGAGTGATAAGGAATGCAAGCAAAAGATTCCGGAGTAGATTCATGATATTGTGCGAAGATTGGCTTATGTATCATTCAATGAGAGATTTCGGTGGGTAGTGGTGACACGTCAGCTCAAGACGATGCCTCGCTGGTGTGCTCGAGGTGCCGGTGTCGAGTGGATGAGTCTTGAGGATCCTGGTGTTGGATGTGTGAGAGAGAGGGAGAGAGAGAGTGGAAGAGAGACACGGTGGCGGTATGAGAGACACGACAGTCACACCACGTCACAGACAGACGTGCACTTCCAGGTGAAGTCTCAAAGTAGAGTCTGGCTCGTTCACTGTGTTTTACACAGTGAGAGAGTGCCACCACTCATACTTATATGGATCGAAAGTTGTTTTAAAAGAGGTGTGGCTTAACCAACCTGATTGAATAAGATAACAACACATAAACCACACCTCTTTTCATGTTTAAATCCTTACTAGTTTCCACTGCCACTGACAAGCCGGCTTCCACCTCAACCCAAGGCGCGCGCGATTTATTTACAGCGACATCTAGTAGTAGACCGCATCCGTAGATGTACCAAAAGATTACATTTAGGAAAGACTCGAACTTAAACTCGAAAGTAACTTTATTAAATATAAATCACAAAAAATATAATAATGGGTTAAAAATGGAAAAACTTTAGTTGAAAAATTTTAAAGCAAATATAGCTTCATTCAAAGATAATTGTTTGTTTATGTCAACCACGAGGATTGTTTGAGAGATTGTAATGTGAGATTATAACCAAATGTTATCTCACAAGCCCCACAATGTGATTTTTGTTTAATTAAAAAAAGATTGCACTTGATTAATATCTAAGTAAAGAGCCAAAAATATATTAATTTTTTAAAATGAAAAAGATGCTGTTTTTAAATAAATAATATAATATTTAAAGTCTAGAGTCTATAGACAATGAAAAGTTTAAAGAGTGGTTTTATATTTCTAAAAATAAGCAAAATGTTTTTCTAAGCCTGAAAAGAGGGAGGATAAATTTAGATTTTTAAATATAAATCAAATTAGGTGGGAAAAGAATAAATTGACCAAAACAATTGTTATCATAACTTTATTTTTTTTGTTTTTAAAATAAATATTACTGTAATTCTTCTTATTTAGAGTAATAAAATTTTAGCAAACATAAAAACTCAACAGGAAATACATATGCAAGTGGATGATTTGATCATCTCAAGTGCACAAAATGCTGAATTGGCACAAAATCACTATCAACGAGTAATATATTAGTTCCTATTAAAAAAATTTGTACTGCTTTGAAACCATACTTAGTATCTTAAAGATTATTCAATAATAAAACATATTTTTTATATAAATAGATTTATTATGAATTTAAAAATCGAAAACTGGTTGAAAAAGTTGCAATCAGTTTATATTATGTTTAGATTTAAATGAAATTTATTAATAGATTTGTGTAGATATTTTTAGTTTTGATTAATGATAAGCATATAATTTACTAATTTTAAATTTATATTTTTGAAAAATAATTCGAAACCCTCTTTATTCATGAGAGTGAGTTTAACCTATGTAGAAAAATTAAATCCCAAGCTGACGAGTACTGGCATAGTATAAACATTGCATGATCAGACTATGTTTTGTTTTGGTTGGTGCAGCCGACTCTCTCCCTCTCCCTATCGAGCATCTCTCTATTTTTTTTCACCTACTTCTCTCTATTTTTGGGCTTTCGTTTCCTTAAATTTTTCTTATTATTATAACACATTTGTAACTGGTGGCATTTTTCCTCCTTTTCACACATTGCTCAAGTTTTGTAACTGTCTAGTTTAGATTTTTTATTATTATTAACAGTTAATTTTGTCTATCTTGAAAAATTTTGACAAAACTATTGCTCAAGTATAGAATAAATATAATTGGTAGAATTGGCTTGATTGGCACCGTGCCGAGAGTGGTTTCCGCGAGATGGGCGGCAATGCGTCGCAGCTCGAGAAGGACATTGGCTACGACCATTTTCCCGCCAACGAGCACTACTTTGGACTGGTGAACTTTGGCAACACGTGCTACTGCAACTCGGTGCTCCAGGCGCTCTACTTTTGCCGGCCCTTTCGCGAGAAGGTGCTCGAGTACAAGGCGAAGAACAAGCGAAACAACAAGGAGACACTGCTCTCGTGTCTCGCCGATCTCTTCTACACGATTGCGACGCAGAAGAAGAAAACAGGCACGATTCCACCCAAGAAGTTCATCACCAGGTTGCGCAAGGAGAACGAGGTGTTTGACAATTACATGCAACAAGATGCGCACGAGTTTCTCAACTATCTTCTTAACACCATTGCGGACTTGTTAACCGCGGAGAAAGCGGCCGAGCAGCAACAACTGAATGGAGTGATCGACTCGGAGAACTCGATGATCAATGGGCCATCGAGTCACAATAGCAACAACAACAGCAGCAATAACAAGACGTGGGTGCACGACATCTTTCAAGGAACCTTGACCAACGAGACTCGGTGTCTCAACTGTGAATCACTGTCGTCGAAGGACGAAGACTTTCTCGATCTGAGCGTGGATGTGGACCAGAACACGTCGATCACGCAGTGTCTGCGTGTCTTCTCCAACACGGAAACCCTTACCTCGGAGCACAAGTACTACTGTGAGAATTGTTGCTCCAAGCAGGAGGCACAGAAGCGGATGAGGATTAAAAAACTGCCAATGATTCTAGCGTTGCACTTGAAACGGTTCAAGTACACCGAGGGTCAGAATCGACACACCAAGCTGTCGTACCGTGTGGTGTTTCCCCTCGAGCTTCGTATCTTTAACAATGCGGCCAACGATGACACGGGAACCGATCGTCTCTACGATCTCGTGGCGGTGGTGATTCACTGCGGCAGTGGGCCCAATCGAGGCCACTACATCAGTATTGTCAAATCATTCGGTTTCTGGCTTCTGTTCGACGATGACATTGTCGACAAGATCGATCCTGCCACCATCGAGGACTTCTTTGGTCTCACCACTGATACGCAGAAGAATAGCGAGTCGTGTTATATTCTTTTCTACCAAACAAGAGATTCTTGAGGCTCTCTCTTGAGGCTTTTTTAACTTCGATTCACATTCACTTTTTTCTGGTGCTACTTTCTTATTACAAACGATAGGTCTCGATTATTATAGTCATTCGATGTACATAACATCTTTCGCTTTCTCTTTCTCTCTCGACCACCACTACTTCTCTTGTGTTGATCTTTTTCTTAAAAGCTCTATTGTTATTGTTGTTTTTTATATTTTTCCGTTACCAATTAGTTTTTTAATAATACAATTCTTTTATCTAAGTCTGCTTTGTAAACAAAGATCTTGTCTATTTTATACAAGGATGATGGTGAGATATTTTTGATTGAGAATAAAAACTATTTTTACTCTAGATCAAAGACTCGTACAATCGATAGAGAGTTGATTGTCAGATTAATTATTTGGGGAATTATATTTGCATAATTTTTAATAGGAAACAATTTTGTTACATATTTGAAAATTTTATTATTTTTTATATTGAATCTGTTTCGTTATATTCTTGTTATGGAATTGTTTATATCGAAGTTGTCAATGAAGAAGAGTGATTGTACCTCGAAACAATGTTGCAATGCAGCGCGCTTGGCAATTGCAGTACTATCGATACCAAAAGACACCATCGAGAGAGAGAGATTGACTCATCGCGCAGTGGGATGATTGCCCTATGTGTATGTTTGAATGCAACAATCGCGTCACAAACACTCCATCACACTCACACCACTTCACCATTCACATTCCATTCCATTCTCTTTTAGGACTGATGTGATACAAGACTAACTTGTGTGCCAAACCAGTGCTACTTAGACTTTACCATCATATATATGGCATCGTTTCTTCAAAAGTCGCTCAAACTGATCGACAGCTCACTCTCTCAATCTAGTCGTGATGTAAGTTGGTTTTGGTATTCACATTGGAATAATTTATTTCTTTGATCTAGCCGAAAACTCGGTATCTAAGTCTCAATGAAGGTCTTCAATTAAACACAAAGATTTTGATCGACGGCCGCGTTGCGCCTGCATCGTCCAAGTGAGTGAAACAAACATTTAACTGGTTCGTGTTTATATATGTTGATCATCTGTTTGTGTTGGATTAAAGGTATGAGATTAACTTATACTGTGGCTCGGTGGTGAGCGATGAGTTGATCAAAAGTGGCAACATTGCACTGCACTTCTTTGTCAATCCATCTGGTGGCTGGGCATTGCTCAATTCGCGCACAGGCAAGACGTGGGGCCAGGAGGAGAGGACATCGCGCGGCAGACTTCCCAGGCCACTCCTTCAGAATCAGTCATTTCGGTTGTGCATCGAGGTGGAGAGGCATCAGTACCGAATCGATGTAAATGAGAATCAGTTTGTTACCTTCCTCCATCGACACCCCTTTCAAGAGGTGGCACTAATCAGCTATCACGGCGATTTTGACCTCGAGAATGTGCAGATTCAGCCATGTGCCGTTCCGGCCAATGTTCCGATGCTGCCACTGGGTATGCCCTCGTGCTACCCAACCACTAACGATCACGTGTTGTACGATGTGAAGTTCCCGAAACTACCGTTGTTGTTGCCCATCAAACCGGGACTCTCGCCGGGAATGATGATCACCATCGATGGCCGAGTGGCGGGCAATCGTTTTGACCTGAGTTTCTACCAAGGTTCGAATCCTTACGGTGAACCGACCTCAGACGTTGCTTTTCACATGGAGGTCTACATGAACGAACGTATTATAGTGCGCAACTCGAACCAAGCGAACCAGTGGCGCGAATCCGAGAAGGAGGTGACACACTTTCCCTTCTTCGGTCAGTCCTCCTTCCAGATGGTGATTCGGGTGGAGGGCAATCGGTACCAGGTGAACGTCGGTGGACGCTACGTCTTTGACTTCTACCACCGAGTGACGGCACTCAACACCATCGACCATCTATGTGTGCACGGGGCAGTTGAGTTGCACTCGCTCACAGTTTCCGTTCCTCCTCTCTAGCATCTTCTTTGTTATCTCCCTTTGTTATTATTATATTATGGATGAATTTACCTATTTTGATATGTTATATTTTTATAAATATATTAACAATTATAAACTAAATTCAAAGCAACTTTGATTTATTATCATGCCCTTGAATTCGCAGCAAAACAAAGACATAGATTCGCAGTAACAGTAACAAAATAGATTGACTTGGCAACACATGTCTCACCTTCTTGCCAGGTGAAAGGAGAAAACAAAGTCAAAACATAATAGCAGATTATATATAAAGGGGAAACACGAAAATATTCAAGTGGTTAAAACAAGATAAAATGTATTTTGTTTATAAAATATATTAGTAATAAAACATGAAGGTGTGGGTGTAACTAAAAATAAGACTACTAAAAATATAAACTTTTTGATTAAATATAATTTTGATAAAGAAAAATTTGGTGTCTGAGAGGTGGCAGATAAATGAAAGACTGTGTTGAAATGCGATCGGTTAAATGAAAGTAGAGTCCGCTCAGTAGACTTCTGCTTGAGTCATCACAATCACAGAAACATCACAGCACGAAAGACCAGTGTAGGCGGTTGGTGATCGCCCCATTGATATGCATCTGCGAGGAGGAGACTCTTGGTGCAGAACCCATCATTTTGTCCTCTTGCTTCCAGGCTCGTTCGCTCACATGTTATTGTGGCTTGTTCTGAGTGCGTTGAAGTTGGTTACGAGTTACCGACATTGGTACAAACGATGCCACCGGTTTAGTTTGAGGGCTCACGGTGGGCTGAGGATGCTTGCCCGGATGAGTTTGCTCTTGGAATACTTGGGGTTGTGGTACCTGTGATGGATCGAAGGTGGGCAAACCGTACATTTGCGGCATCGGAGGTGCATAGCCATAAACTGGGGCAAATGGCTGCGGTGCGTACAGATGGGGTTGAGGGTAAAATTGGGGCTGTGGCTGTGGAAAGTGTTGAACGTAATGTTGAAAGTGCTGTATCGATTCCGGTGTAGGCAAAATTGGGAGTGCTGTTATGAAGTGCGGTTGTTGCTGGGGTACATGCTCATTAGGAAGAAATTCACTCTGATGATTTTCCAATGGTGGCTGAGGCACCATCGAAGGACCATTCAAAAATGGAGGCAACATCTGAGGTGGTGGTGGTGCTACCGGCATCACATTGTTAGATGAAGGTGGAGAAGGCTCCGATTGATCAGGCATCTAGTTGTTTAAAAAACAATAAACCCAATGGTTAAAAGTGACAAAAATTTGTAAATCAAAAGAGTAAAAATAAGTCAAAGTGAAGTGATCAGAAATATTTTATCAGTCTCATCTGCAGTGCAGCAATAAGCGCTAGTGTTGCTTCACTACTCAAACCGAAACAAGCAATTTACCGCTGTATTTTGGGACAAACTTACCTCATTGAGCTCAATCAGTGGTGCTTGCTCTACCTCGACATTCTTCCTATTCTGACTGTGAAACACTCGGGTTGGTTGCCGATCCACTTGTCGGATGTTGGTGGTTGCATTGATGGTGGCATTCTTAAAAAGTTGACTCAAGATATTCACTGGTGGACTTGTCTCATTGCCGTTGACACTGGCATTAGCATTGGAGTTAGCCTGGCTCAGTACCTTCTCCTCTCGATTCTTTGGTGTATTCTTTTTAATCCATTTGGTGGGCGGAGTTATGTTGGGCAGTGGTGATATTCCAGACAAACTCTGAGCAAAAGGAGGCATAAACGATGGTGGACCGTTGACAACCTGTTTGGGTGTGATGGGTAAATCACTGGGAGAAGGAGCCACTGCGTGTGATTTTGGCGAGTGGATTGTCTGAGCATTGCCAATCTCTTCCTTCCTGAGTATCTTAAATGGCGAGTTCTCCGAATGTGTAAAGTGAGCCTCGGCATCGTTGTTAGCGATGGCAACTTTAGAATCAGTACCACCTCGATTCTTGATGCGCACACGTCCGTTGTTGGTGGACTTGTTGGGTGTCCCTTGGTTACTATGCACCTTATTGTTCTGTCGATAATTGGAGTCACTCGGTCCGTTCGAGTCCAGCCACTCGAGCACTTTTTTGCTATTTCTATCACCGTTGTAGCTATTGTTAGCGCCATTGAACCGTTGGTAAACTTGAATCGGTTCGTTCAGTTTGCTGTTCTTAAAATTAGCCGATCTGAATGACTCAATCGACTGGCCGTAGGAGATGTTGATGAGCCATGCAGCTTGCATCTTGTAGATGTTCTCCTGCTTGGTGCGAGTTTGAAGACCACCACTAAAAGGCTCGTCAAACATAACTTCGATGACGGCAGCAAGTAGTTCTTCCTTCTCACTTAACTCTTTCTGTTCTTCCTCGCTCTCCGCCAGAGGTGAAGAATCAAAGTCTTTTTTCAGCTCATCGTTTGGTCGGTAGATGCCAATCACAGTGCCTTTCGCTCCATATGGAACCGCAATACCAGGTTTAATGTTAACCACACGATCAAAAACAAAGTACTTGGCTTGCTCATCTGGCAAATAACTGCCTTTTAAAACAAATTCAGGAATGTAGAAACTTGCGGGAGAAAGATACTCTTCGATCACCTCCTCCTCGCACATTAAACCCTTGAATGAGAAAAGAGTGTAAGACAAATGTATTTAAACAACAAAAACAGGCAATATACGTTGTGAGACATGATGGTATCCTCGATCGCCTTCACCACACAACTGTCTACATAGTTGGCGTCGTTTCTCACGTGACCTGCTTTGGCTACGTCCAACATATCAAGCCAATCCTTCACATGTTGAATCTTTTTTATCTTCTCGCTGCAAAAACAATAATAAGGTTATTCATGGAATATTTCAAAATTACACAATACCTGTAAGGAATATTTTCCTTGGTAAATAGATCATCGAGTTCGTAAACAGTTCCTGGCTTGTAGTTCTGATCAAAGACGCTGAATACGAAGGGAAACTTGTTATAATATTCTTCAAAAATTGAAATCAGTTTTTTGCTGTAGAAGATGGTGAGTTTGCGATCCTGAGTATCATCCTTTCTGGCACCGTTGCGGTAGTCCCTCTGCTCGATGAACTTGAAATAGGAATAGCCGGGCACACAGTAGTCACCCTTAAACTTGAGTTTCAACCCAAGATTCAGTTTCTTGCTACGACCCTTGTTCGATTGGTACGCAAAGAGAACCGAACCGAGAAGACGTCGAATGGCATGATCAATAACGTTGAGCTTGCGACTCACTTGAGTTATCAACTTGTACTCGGGCATGTACTCATCATATAGATAGTTGGTGTACTGATCCATCATTTCGCTAAAGTCTGGCTCAGAAGTGACATTAATCTTGACTTGCACCTTGTTGCTGTTCTTGCAGTACTGGATCACCTGTGCACGCGAACCATAGTAGGGGTTGTTCACCAGGAAGAACGTTTTACCACGAGTAAACACCGAGGGCAGGTCACGGTAAAGTGGCACCTTGCGATAGCTCGGATTCACGTTGTACACCAAAAGATCGAGTGGAACGAAGATTGGCCGTGACGACCACACCTTGTGAAGTTGAACCTTGCCACCGGTAATAATGTGCCGCTGTGACTCCATCGGTGCCACTTTGGCCACAAAGTTGACCTCATCAATGACGATACCCTTCTTGTTGCGCAGTGTCATGCAATAGTTACGTGAAGACATCTGTGCCGAAACCAGCTCGTTTGGCGAGAGTTTCTCTTTCACTAATTTCTTGCCTTTGAAGAAGTACTTGTTCTCTTTGTCGTGCAACTCTAGAAGTTTGGCCTCGGACAACAGTGGCCAATTGATGTAAACCAACTTGTTGATGTGGTTACGTGCAAACTCCTCCACCTCCTCCTTGTCATATGAACGATTCTCGATTATCAACAACATATTGGGATTGTTTGAGGCAAACTCAAACACTTTGATTCGAGCCACCTCCAACTTGATTGTAAAATTAATTCCGTTGAGTGTGGGAAAGTCAATGATGGCTTTAAGATCCACGTCAGGACGAATCCACTTGAGAAGCAGCTCTGGTGGTAGAACATATTTGGTGTGTTCGAGTTTTTCATGAGCCACGTTTGGATGCTCTTCGTCCATGGCACACTCGGGTTCGGGGTTGTACTGCATCACGTGGTGGTGACCAAACTGATTACGAGCCAACTCTTCCTCGCTCAACTCGTGCTTGAATTGGTGATACGTCTTCATCAACACCTCCTCCTCCATGAATGGAATTAGAATGATAGCCTCATAATCGTGAATCTTTTCATTTAAGTCAATCTTTACGTCACTAGGAAAGTAATTGATCAATGGTGAATCAGCCACATAGGTGAGCTTCTGAAAAGCTTTTGGTAACAACTCTTTGCTTGCTTGTGGAATCACCGCCATCAGTTGTACAATCGGGTAAAAGGGGCTACTTTGGTCAAATTCAAACTTGGTGTTCACGTCTACTTGAGCTAAATCGGAAACATAAGGACCATAATGAAAGGGATAGTACCAGTTCCACGATAAACAACCATCAAAGTAATAATGTAAGACCCATTGGACACCCTTGAGATATTCGAAGACAATCTTGGGCACATCCACGGCAAGATTTTCAAAGTTCAACTTTGTTCGATAGTAGTAATTCTTGTGCATAGTGAACTCGTCATCAATCTCAGCATCATCACTGGAAGAATCAGCTGATTCCTGACTCTCCTCAGTCTCTTCCTCCTCCTCGTCTTCTTGTTCAAAATCGAAATCTTCACTCATGTCAATACCGGCACCAAAGGTGACCGCGTTCAAGTCGGCATTGAAGTATTTCAAGTCAGCACTCGTTTCATTAAACATGTTCAAATCGTACTCCGACAACTTCTGTAGGAACTTCTGGTAACGAGGCAAGATGAGTGTGCCACGATCGTTGAGGTAGCCGTCTAGTGTGGGCAGTATTGCTTTGTACGAATCGTAGAGTATTTGAATACCTGACTTGTTAATGTGAAACTTTGGTACGTGAGGTAGAAAATCGTTGCCGACAACAAAGTTGATCAGTATCCAGTCGTCAATTATTCTTTCAAGATCAAAGTCAAACTTTAAACTATCCTCGAGTTCTTTGAATTCGTGGAAAATATAGTCGCGCAGAATGGAGAGGTGCAACAGTTGAAAGTTAGTCTTGAATGGGTCACAATGCCGTTTGTTGCCGTTCTTTCCGAAGGTGACCTCTTCACGGAGCAACGAGAAGTACGGTTCGTGCGAGCTGAGGCCGAGGTTGATGAGATCGGCGTCGAGTCCATATAGACAGTGGCGCACATCGCCGTGGAACTCGTTTCGTGATTTGCAATACCGAATGTAGTCCATGATTTTGTGCTCGCCCTCACCAGGCACGTCGTAACCGGAGTAAATCACCTTGACATCACGCCATTCTTGTGAGTGTTGCACCTTGTTGGCGATAAAGTCTACCATGTGAAGATGAAGCCGGTGCATGAAGTCGGTGCCGGGCGTGATGCAATTCGAGTCGAAGCGAGGATCGTCGGGCAGTTGTTGTCCCATCTTCCGTGCCTTGGCCTCCTTGTCAATCGCCTCCTTGGCAGTCTTGAAACGACGCGAACGTTGTTGGTTCATCTTGGATCGTGGCGCCACACCGTCCACCGAGAGAAAGAACACCTGCTTGGGTCGTACCAGCTTAAACAAGTACTCCACATAGACCGAGATGTTCTCGAAAATCTTCGCTTCTGGTATCCGAAATTGTACATCATCGCTCGGGTGAGAGCATATGTGGAACACGCCGTTCATGTCCACGTAGAAGTTATCAAACTCAGGCATCTATGAAAGGGTAAATTATCCAAAACAAAAACAAAGAAATGACAGTCAATAATTAATCAAGGAAATGATCGCAGTTCAATTACATTGTACTGGTTGACATTTTCGTTGATGCACGGGTATCGCTCGCTGAGCCACCGGTAGAACTTTGGTACTCCCATCTTGGGTTCACTCGGTTAATCTCGTATATAAACGGGATAGATTTGTCTATCTTGCCACTAACACACTAGCTACTTCGTATCGTATCTTTGTGTTTGTGTTTGGCCGTATTTGCATCAACCGCCAATTGATTTATCGAGTCGTGTAAGGCGCGGGTGAGAGAGTGAGATTGAGAGAGAGAGAGAAAGGGTCCCGCGGAAGACAACAGTTGCAAAAAATGTTGCAGCTTTTACAGTACAATTTGTGGAAAGGGAGGAGAGAAATCTCTCTCTCTCTTTCACTCAAATACTCGAGTAACTCAACTCAATACAGCACAGCCACAAGCACACCAAGCAAACACAATGCACACTCTCAGTTCTCTCTCTCTCTCTCTCTTTTCACTTCAAACTCTCACGCCTTCCACAAACAACGTTCCGGGCTTTTAACTATTCTTTCTTGTAATTTTTATTTGTTTTATATAAAATTCTACTTTTTAGTTTACTGTTGTAACAATTATTGTACAAATTGTATAATTTTAAAATATAGTTTAAAATTTAAAGTGTTAAAGAAGGAGTATGCATTTTGTTTTTTAGTTGGTTTAATTATTAACATTCCAAATATATAATCATATGATTTTTGATAAACAAAGAAAAGATGATTGGCATGCTACGTTGTAATTACATTATCAATTAATTTGTGTGTATTTTACTCAATGTTTTGGAATTGAGTAATTACAAAAAAGCTTTATATATTTATATTAAAGCATTTTAGGATTTATATGACAATTTTAAGATAAAATACAAAATGAACTGCAACCGGAAGTAAATGATTATAAAAGTAAAAATTAAAAATATAACAAACTTGTTTTAATTAAGATTGCATCACTTTCAAACATATGATCATCACCAAGGTGATTGCACGCATATGTTTTGTGATTGCACTCTCATCAAACGTGTTTGCTTCGTCATGTCGTGTCGTTTGCATTTCGTAGGAGTGACTTAAGCTCAATTTTTTAAAATTTGTTATTATTAATAATAATTTATATTAACTTATTAAACGTCAAAAACGTTTATGTAAAAAAATTAAAATTACTGTTAAATCTGATTCGCTTTTTAATTTTAAGTATTTTATTTTTACAAAAAGGCCAGCGCTAAAACGCAGTGTGCTTTTGTAAAAACGGCGGCAAGGCCACCCAGGTCAAACTTGAGTTTTCATAATTCGAAAGGTTGTGCAAAAAAATGAATCAAATCGAACAAGAATTGGAAAAGTTTGAATTCCGAATCAAATTGATTGAGAATTCGAACCGAATCGGAATAAAATTCGAATCACAACAGTGAAAGTTGGATTTGAATCGTTTAAGCACAGTAGAAGTTGCGTAACTCTCATAGTACAAAAACGTGGGTGGCGGAATACTAAAAATGACAGAACATTGAACATAGAAAACCATAACCATATTCATAAATAAATAAATTCTTTATTAATCGTTAACAAGTTAAATTGTAAATTTTTACCGCGAAATGAGGTTGGGAAACATTTTCTAATGTCAACAATTTTTTCAGAAAGTTCTCGGAAATATTTTTTCTTTCTCTCTTGAGTTTTGTTGTGTGTGTCTCCCACACAGACTGACGTGATTTCTGTTTTGGTTTGATTTGAAGATTTGCGTGTTTTTGGTGTAATTGAAAAGTACAAAAATTTACAAGTTCCTACAGTTTTTTTCCTAATAGAATTTGGTTTGTGAGTGTGTATTTGATTAGACAAGACAAGAGAGAATGAGTTACCATCACTCGAAGCGAGACTACGGCGACTACCGTGGTGACTATGATCGCGGTGACTATGGTCATCATGGCGGAGGTGGAGGTGGTTCTGGTTCTGGTGGTGGATATGCCGAGCGAGAACATCGCGGATCACGTGATCGTGAATTTCGTGATCGCGACTATCACTATGATTCGGGTTCCAACCATAGCGGAGGTTCCGGTAAGTTTTACTTAAAAATGCTATTTGAGGTCAGATTTGAGCAAGAATTTAGAGTTCTGATTTAGTATATAGTATTCAGAGATAAATAAATAAGTTTATGTTAGGTTATGAATCATATGATAATTAAGTACAGGGTTGTTTCAAGTTTTATTTTCTTCAGTTTTACCATTTCATTGAAAGCGGTGTAGCTTTCACAAAACAAAAATTGAACACTGTTTACTTCTCACTTTACTTCACTTTTCAAAGATGTAATGTTCTGGTTAAGTTATAAGTTTATTTTTGAGTACCCTTCCTAAAATTCTAAGTCCATCCAAAATGACTGTTTTGTTACCGTTGATGCATTCTTAATTTTTCATTTTCTTCTACAGGAACAACTGACCGAAAGCGCAAGCGAAAGAGCCGCTGGGGAGGTGATGAGTCGGAGAAGATCTTCATTCCCGGCATGCCAACCATCATCCCATCGAATCTCACCAAAAACCAGGAGGAGATTTATATTTGTAAGAATATCTATGATAGAGTGATAAGTATTCTTATTAAACTAAATATTGATAACATTTCTTTAGCTATTTATAATCTAGAGAAGAAAGGTGTTATATAAACTATTTATTTATATAATAATGGTGATAATCCACGGATTATCTTTTTATCAAATTTATGTGTAAAATTTTAATATTTTTATTATATAATATTGGTTTTGGTGTGATGTTTTGGCTGCTTCAAAGTTGATGATCACTCTCTACCCTTAATAATCCATCCACGCATTGTATGAATGGTCTCACTTTAATCCCATTGGGTCTTTCGTGACCCTGTGTTTTCTTAATTTTAATGTTTAAACAGTGCAACTGCAGATTGAATCTATCACACGGCGTCTACTCACCGGCGATCTTGGCATTCCCGACAATCCCGAAGAAAGGTTTGCACTCTCAATCTCTCATATACTGACTCACTAGAATTCTCATTAAATTTTCTCTTAAGCCTTACTAACGATAATAATAATAATAACTATATGTTTTGATTATTAATCAATGATTAATCATAATAATAATAATCCCGAATTTGCAGTATTTAGCTCGTTCGTTTTTTGGGATTTTTAGCCTCAGCAGCAGCATCGCGGTTGCTCTCTTCGACTTCTTAATGTTGTTGATGTTGATCATGTGTGATAACTATATTTTTGCAGCCACATGTTTGGTTTTTTGTGTCGATTCATCTTGTAATCGAATTGCTTTTCAGCTTTTTTAAAATTTTTATATTAGTAAAAATGATGATAATGATAACTTTTTGTTTTTTCATAGTTAATGAATTAATAACCTTTTATATAGTGGTTTATGTCGAGAGGATGCTTAATTGCAAATATCAAGTATGTGATAGTAAGAGAGAGAAAGACCGCGCAGTATTGATACACAGCATCCCATTCTGATAGAACCAAAAATGATACAGACGTGAAATGTTGCACTGGAACGCGATTAACCCTGGGTTGTTCCCCCCCAAAATCTCAGGTCACCCTCACCCGAGCCCATTTATAATACCGAAGGTAAACGACTCAATACTAGAGAGTATCGGACTAGGAAAAGATTTGAAGATGAACGCCACTCGTTGGTGCAGAAGATGTGCGCACTTAATGCTGGCTACAAACCACCGCCTGATTACAAGTGAGTTTATATCTTTATAAATTCGCAATGATGTTATCACTTTACTAATGCATTGTTTCTCCGTACAGACCGCCGCAGACTAAGATTTGCGAAAAAGTTATAATTCCGCAGGAAGAGTATCCCGACATTAACTTTGTAGGTCTCATCATTGGACCGCGTGGCAACACACTGAAGGGCATGGAACGCGATGTATGCTATACTCTTGATGCGGTAGGCTTATATGATAATAATAATGCTTTTAATTTATTATTACAGACTAGCGCCAAGATTATAATTCGAGGTAAAGGTTCGGTAAAGGAGGGTAAAGTAGCGCGCAAGGATGGCCAGCCGATGCCTGGCGAAGATGAACCTCTGCACGCTTTTGTCTCTGGACCTACCACTGAGTCGGTGGTCAACGCTGTCGCTAAAGTGAGTTCTTTGGTTTTGCTTGATTTTCACTTTATCATTATGATTTTTATTTTATTTTTTACAAGAGGGCCGGCGGCCGCTGTCTCTTGTAAAAAAACGGCGGAGCAGCCGCCGAGTTCAAACTCGAGTTATTATAATTCGAAGGGTTATGCAAAAAAATTCGAATCAAATC
>DVQH01000306.1:0-29731 GCA_018231625.1 Papilio phestus
TGGTTTACAAGCCTTTCTCCCACACAGTGTAAGGCAGTTAGGTACTCACTGTATTTAAAGTAATAAAAAGTATGATAAATGAAAAAGACTTATTAAACTGTCTAAAAATAAATAAATGGAAAAAATGTTTGTTTTCATATTTTCTCCATGAACTATTGAATCTATGTAGTTGCATTTAAAATATATTATAATAAAAATAAGATAATGAAATGTCTATTGCATGTAGAAAGAAAAAATTAATGGTAGAGAGTGGGTGTCTATGTAAGTGTTGGAATGTTTTAACATGGGTTCAAGTGATTCAAACTTTAAGTAATAGATACAAATATCAAAGTTCAGTGAGTACAGTGTGGCTTCGAATTTTTTCTTACTAATTAAAGTTTTATTATGGTTCTAAATTAAACTAGAACTTTTGTTCGGAAACTTTTTCAGAACTAGTTTGTGTTGAGAACATTTGAAGCAACTGTCAAGAGTAGTACTACATACTAGTATACAAATCATTGTATGAACCTGGACAAAACTGATGGTTTAGTTTTATTTTGTAATAATTATTTTAATAATTCAAGTAAAGTAATTTTATTTTGTTCATAACCGTTTTAAGTTATTAGTAATAACTTATTACTCATTAAATTACAAAAAATTATTTAATTTTTCCTTAAAAAAGTAGAGAATCATCGTATTTTATCAAAATTCTTAGTAATAGTTAAAATTTCCTTTTATTCAAGTTTAGTGTGTTGACTGCTTTCGGTAGTATCGTCCTCGGTTGAGTCATCTTGTTGGTCGAGAGCGGTTCGTAACTTGGTCTGATAAGTGACCTTAGCCAACTGATTCAGATGGGAGAACATTGAAGGTCCAGTTTTTTTGCACATGTCGTAGAAGACACCACGGCGCTTAAGCAACTGAAATGGTGCATCGAATTCAATGATCTGGCCCGCATCAAGAACCTAACGGAATGCAAATTATTGTATCTGGTTCTAGAAGTGGGTGAAAAGTGAACTCACAAGAACACGGTCACAATCGATAATAGTGTTGAGCCGGTGTGCTATGGTAAGCACGGTGCAAGTAGCAAACTTAGACCGAATAATGTTTTGAATGATACTGTCTGTTTGATGGTCCACATTGGCAGTTGCCTCATCTAGAATCAATACTTTATTTTTCCTAAGAATAGCTCTCGCCAGACATATAAGTTGCCTCTGTCCCACACTCAGGTTTCCACCAGACTCGCTGAGTCTGGCTTCAAGCTTCTCTGTATAGTTGTCAACGTGATGCTTGAGTTGAACTTCCTCCAAAGCTATCCACAAGTCTGCATCTTGAAACTCACTGAATGGATCAAGATTATATCGCACAGAGCCAGTGAATACAACAGGGTCTTGAGGAATGATGGAGATGGCCCTGCGAAGATCGTTGAGTCCAATGGTTTGAATATCAATGCCATCGATGCGAATTGTGCCAGAAGGTTCGGTAAGGCGGAAAAGTGCCGCAATCATTGATGATTTGCCTGCACCCGTTCGGCCCACAATGCCAATCTTCTCTCCTCCATTGATGTTACATTGAATGTTCTTCAGCACTGGTTTGGTGGCATTTTTCCCATAAGCCAAATTCATGCGGTCAAATTCGATTTGACCTTCTTGAGGCCAGTTGGCAGGTGGACGAGATGCCTCTTCCGACTCGGCGGAAGCTTCCTTCTCTAGATGTTTGTACTCGACGATTCTTTCAACCGAGGTCATTTGACTTTCGAACTCAGCCGACTGTCGAACGGCCCACTGAGTTTCACCGGCCAACATCAGACCAGAAGTGATGGCTAACCCTGCTTCGCCACCAAGCACGCCCTCTAAGCAAATATTACTAATGAATATGAAAGATTTCCAAGACTAACCAGAGCTAACCTTTGCTGAGCAGGATGGCAAGTGAGATTGAAGCAATGTAAATAGTGCAAACCCAGTCTAAAATAAGACCAATCGAACGGTTGGTAGCAATAAAAAGAAACCATGTAGCACTATGATCGTTCTGATAAATGTAGAATTGACGTTCAAACGCTTTCTGCGCGCCGAAAGCTCGAATTGAGGGTAAACCATTGATGGTGGTGCTCACGTGAGAATACACCGGACTTCGGGCTGTTTTTACAGATATTAAGTGAAACAAAGTATAAACTCCAACAATAATCGTGAAAAACTTACTCCAAACAGATACTTACCTATTCCCTCGAATCTTCTAATATCTCGAGCCGATTTAATATAGATGCCACGTAGATAAATGATAAGAACTGTTAAAACTATGGCAGGTAAAATGAGGTACCAGTTAACAATGGCAACGGTGATCACAATTCCTATGCCCTGAGCTATCACCTACAAATAAAATACAAGTTTGATTAATTGATTTGGATCAAACCAAGTCAATTTGGGTACCAGATTGAGATCGAAGGCCGTGTTAGGCAGCATTTCATCAATCATACCAAGATCCTTGGTAAAACGATTTAAAATACGGCCCACTGGGTTAGTGTCGAAGAATGCCACCGGTGCTCTCAGCAGTCGACCAAAGATGTTATTGTGTAGATTCTTTGAAGCTCTCATGCAAATTAGGAAAAATGTGATCGAACGTAAAACGGTAGTAATAAAAAGCGTAACAATGAGAACCGCATAAATTGCTATGTCCAAGTGTTGATTCACATTCTTCGCCTCACTTTGGTTCTTGTTAGTCCTATTTACAAACAACAGAATCAACAATGCGCTTTCATTACTAAGTTCACTCACCAGTAAGTTAGAAAAATATCCGAACCAGAGAAAATTGCCTGTGACAGTACAGTAAACATGGTAGTTGTGATCAGCAAAATTGGTCCTGCTCCTGCTTTAATATACTCTTTGTAGATTCTCCACTTGATAGAACCCCTTTGGAATTGTTCCTCTTCCAACTTTACTACTTCCACTTCCTCGGTGATTGATGGGACTTCAAAACTTTCGTGGCCTGTCGACATAGTTCTCAAACGTCCTCGAAGGGATTCACTCAAACTTCCCACGGAAAGATGCGAAGAAGTTCGCTCTCGATCCTGCTCGCCAGTTGCTTCCTTTGTTTCTGGCTCAGCAAGAAGACTCATAAAATCAATACCCATCTGTTGTAGCTCAGCAAAAGAGCCACAAGCCAAACAGTTGCCTTCCATAAGCACCAAAATCTTGGTAGCTTTCTGAATAAACTGAATTTGATGCGTTACCAAAATTCTAATCTTGTTCTTCATGTGTTGATAAATGCATCTAGAAAGAATAAAGTCAAACAAATGCTGTTGCAAATAATATAACGAACTGGTCAAAGATGTGTTCCGCTACGGCAGTGTCCACAGCGGATAGAGGATCGTCCAGGAGGCAGATGTTAGCATCACGGTAGACCGCTCTAGAGTGAAGTGACAGTTGGAATGAGATTTGTGCCACCCAAATGACCAATGGAGAACCAACCGAGCAAGATTGATGCGAGCTTTCTGTCCACCACTGAGAGAAACACCCTTCTCACCCACTAAGGTTCGGTCACCGTGAGCCATTAGCTTGAGATCTCGCTCAAGAGCACAGACTCGAACCACTTCGTCGTATTTCTTCTCCTCGAACGGTAACCCAAAGAGAATATTGTTTCGCACACTATCGTTAAATGACCAAGCGTCTTGACTGGCGTACGAAATCGAACCTTGCAAATCGATCTGACCATTACTCAGGGGAAGCTCTTTTAGTAAGGTCATCAAGAAGGAGCTCTAGTAGTATTATAAATTATCAGTTTTAAAAATTTAAATCTTAATAAACAAATATAACAAAACCTTTCCAGAGCCGACAGGACCAATGACAGCTAATAGATCACCTGACTTGAGACGAACTGAAATATCTTTCAAGGTAGGGTGAATCAAATCCTACATAATCACAGTTAGGATAACAACGAAGAAAAATAGGCAAAAACATACCGAACTCCACTTGGCGGAAATGTTGTTCACCACCAGACTAGCATGTTCGTCCTTAGTTTCATTCTTGTTAGGCATTGGACTAGATAATTTAGAACTGAGAAGTTTTACAGGTTTCGAGTTTTTGCAACATTTTTGCATCTGATGATTAAACTTGTCTGACTTTTTAAGTACTTTCTCTTCGTTTTCTTCTATACTCGCCATTTCTTCAAGAAGTAAAAATTTCTAAAATACTCTTTTATGTTAGCCATAATCAAATTCATTAGGTAACTACCGAGATTCAAACCTCAATTCGTTTGCACGTAATCTTCAGTTCGGAACCAACCGAAATAGCTTGGGGAAAGAAATAAGTCATTGTCAAACGTAGGTTGTTGAAGAGAGCCATCGAGACAAAGACCGCTTCTGAGGAAAGAATGTTGCTGTTGTCGATCAGCACATAAGCGACAAAGGAGCCAAATAGAATCATTCGAGTGGCCACAAAATACAAAGAAAGGTTGATAGCTTTGAGATAGCATGCCTGACGGACACAACCCACTTCAGCGGAACGAGCGTCGGCAACACGCTTGGCGAAGGGCACTTCCCAGCTGTACATCTTGATCACTCGAATACCAGAAATAATCTCACTCATATACCGAAGACGAGTGTCGGTGAGAGTGGCTGTGGCGAGACGTACCTTGGAAAAAAATCCACCCATCATGCCTTGGAATGGTATGAAGAGAAAGAGCAATGCGATGCCCACGAAACACGAATACTTTAAATAAGTGAATACTATGTAGATGACAATCACGGCTTCAATTGGTGCCACAAACAAATGGGGAAAGTACAGAGCAAACTAAAATACAATGAGATTAAAACACTTCAATATCTTCTAGTTCACTGTTAAAAATACTGCCCGGTTATAACCCAACATTAAGCACGTTTCTGGTTATAACTCCACAAGTCTTTGTCATAGACTTTCAATTTTAAACATGTAAGTTTATAAGCAGACATTTTGGAAAATTAACGCTTATAAACTGACTTTTTTTGAAATTGTAGGGTAATTGAAATTTTCTTAAATTGTCTTAAAAGCTGGTATTTTTGAAATTGTAAGGTTATAACCAAAAACGTGCTCAATGTCAGGTTATAACCAGACAATATTTGTAACAGTATTGTACACCCAACAAAGGAATACCTCGTCCCAACGGTTAACATCGTTGGACATGATGTTAATGATTTGTCCCACGGCGGTTTGTCCCACCGAGGCACGACTTAGTCGCAAGGCCTTGAGGTACATGAGCGAGCAACAAGTCATCCGGACACGCATACCAATTCGCATCGCCCACAACAAGGTAGGATGGTAGATGGAGATGAGCAGCGCGGTACAGCCAATCACACCACCGGCACACCAGCACGCCGTCTCGTAGCTGGTTGACTTGTCTCCGGCAAAATACCTAATCACCCGTCCCAGCATCAGTGTTTGACCAACTCGAACCACACATTCCTGAAAGACAATTCGTTGTCCAGTTGATGGCCCTACTTGCAAATTCAATTATACAAACCAGAAAGAGATAGATACATAAGGGAAGAAAGTATGAAGTGATGAACGTCTTAAGCAGGGCCCGCCAGAATCGAGGCTTCTTCGAGTTTATCTCACCATACCAATTTCTAGTTTTAAAAAATTAAACCCAATAAAATTTAATCCATGATCATAATCAAAACCATTCAATATATAACTTTTTCAAATTCACAATAATTTTTTCTGCTTGATCGTCCAAAGGACATTTGGTGATATCTTCAAAGGTGAGGCCATTATTTTTGAATCCATGATAAAATGTGGAATAGGTGTAGCTAGAGAATATTCGTTTTAGCGAAATTGAATAAATCAATAAAAATGAATGCGATACCCAAAAAGGAGTTTGTTGAGCCAACAAGCCTGATCGTAGATAGAAGGCTTGGTGTAGCGTGCTGGTACTTCCATGATAGAAGGCGCGCATCAACTGAGCTGCTAATTGGGGTCGCGAGTCGGTTTTGTTCACTGAGACACCCTTGTGGCAAAGCATCAACCGCCACATCAACCATCATTTAGTGCAAGCGTCTTGTCGCTAACGATCGTAAATTTTTACAAGTCTCGAGACCTGTCAAGTCTAGCGAGTCGAGATGATTGCTGCAGGCCATCAGCTCATAACTTCGCTTCCCGTCGTCAAGGTTACCAGTTGTACCACTTTGGTGAGTTCACACTGATGATCACTTTACACTGATAATCATCCAGTATCTGATGAGCATCCGCGCCAATCTGAACTTTGATTTTCTTATTTTAGGGTTTTGTACGATCGTTTCGGGAGTAATGCGATTATTATCTAATAAAAGAATTGTGGCAAAAATCCAACTTCTCAACTTTGCGTTCCGTTTGGACCGCAACAATATGACGATTTGATCTTTGTTGAGCATCTTAGAAAACATTGTCCAACAGTATTAATAATGCTTTATCGAGTGACTAAACCTCTTTTCAAATCTTAAAATAAAAATCAATTGTATGAAATTGTAATATAAAAATGAATTTTTGGACTGCTTAGCTATATAAACTACATATACATTCAGGCAGATTCAACTAAAACATTTCATATGATAGAGCAACAATAGGTTGCGACATTCTACGCAGACAACAACCATTAAAAGCCATCCAACAACCTCACTTGAACTTTGATTTTTTGGGCTCAATGATTTTGTACTTTCAGTAAAAAACAAATGCCATAATTTATGGTCCATAAAACAAAAACCCTTTTTTAAATCATAAAATCTTGAATCAAAAAATTAAAATTTATTTATTAAAACTAAACTTACAAGTAATAACAATGTTAAATAAGTTGGTAAAATACAAACTTTCTTCGTAAAAATACAAATTATAGTCCAACTACTTGATCTTTTGTCGCTTATTTTTCTTGTTCACACTAATGACAAAACAAAGCTGTTAATTTAAGTATAAATGCAAAAAAATGATAATACCTCTTGGATTCAATTTCAATGGCCTTTGAAGTTGACTCTTCGGGCAAAATCTTTTGCCATACGTGGTAAATAGCCGCAGACTGAAAATTCTTAACAACTGTCCCAATTAACTCGATACCATCTTTCAAAGAAAAGCCATCGATAAATGTCTGAACCAAGTTCTTGATATCAGAAGTCTTTGGTTTGCTGGCCTTGATAAACTTCTCCAACTTATCCAAAAACAAAGTATTATAACCTTCTTTGAGTTGAGATATCAAGACATTGTTTACAGGTTTCATAACATTTCCCGAGGGAAGAATTCGCATTTCAATGTTGGGATGGTCAATAAAGCTATGTCCAGAAGATCCATCGACAATGAGCACTGCTTTCACCGGCAACTTCTTGTCATTCAAGTATTTTTCAACATCTACAGCAAAAAAGTTGTTGAACCAAACCTCAAAGAGATTGTCGGTAATAATGCCTTTGGTCTTTTCATAAGCTTTCCAGTGGACTGGCAACTTAGTTAAGTCGTCATTTCGACGAAGCCAGTTGATCTCATTGACAGTGAAGAGTAGCATGGGTTTCAGGACACAGTTACCCGAAGCATTAAAGCAAAGCTCCAATGGGATCTTGTTTTTGGGTAAAGGCAGGTCACGCAGTGAAATAAGATCACCACCCTGTAATGGATTGGAGATGGTGTCGGGGATCAACTTCCAGTAGAACCACAACTCAGTAGAATAGAACACTTGTTCATAGGAGTATTTGCTTGTGTCAACCAGGGCAACTTGTCCAGTTGAGCTGGTGGACGGACTGGTCGTGGCAGCGGTCGCATCACTGCCCGAAGCAGCTTTGCGTGGGCGAGGCATTATTAGTGGGACAATCAATGAGAGAAACGAGACCAGAAGGGTGACAGGTGACGCCACAAGTGGAAGTGAGCAAGTGACCAATTGAGAAGTGAGCAGCGAGTACTAGCGAGTACTGGTTGCTCCAATGATGCCGCCAAAGTAGCCTGTCCCGTCACAGATAACGTGACACGCATTGCAAGTGGTCAGCATTACGTTGAGTGAGCGTTCACCAGCAGAGAGTGCATTGTACTGTGGCATGTGAACGCGAGCAGAAGTGTCTCTACACTCGAACCTCGATGCAATGTCTTGATTCTCATCACCTTTTGCATTTTGCTATCTCGTCGAGCTGTGACTTGAGTTGTAACGATTCGGTGTGTGGGCATTATTAACAAATTCCGCTCCCAATTGCAACTGACAACTTGGACACTAATTGTGACACAAGCCAAGGGATCAAGAAGAGTCGGTGTTTGATTCACCACCAGATCACATAGCTTCATCATCGATGCCGGCAGCAAGGTGACACATACAGACTCGCATAGTTTGCGCACCTGCTATTTGGGCGTGGAGAGTGTACAGTGCGTTATCACATCTCAACTGATCGTCCACTTATTATCGTCTTGCTTAATGTCGAAACATGGTTAGTTCGATCGAGGGTGCAAAGTAATCGAATGGCAAAACAATTGCTTTCCCTCCACCGCCATCACCAACTGGTGTTCATTTGATTAGACATCGCCACCACTGCTTTCCCGTAAAACTGCAACAATATTCTTCCAAACTTATAAATGTGCACCATGTCGAGGTATAACTCACCCCTGCTTTTTTTGAATTTCTTTGTCTTTCTTTATATTTTGATCACATTTTTTAATCTTTTGCTTATACCATGATTAGCCAAATAGTGCAGAACTCCAAGATTGTGGTGCTCAGCTCCGCAGGTTAGTGCTCAGCTCGGAAGCTACAACTTTAACCAAATTTCACTGATTGACTCTTTTCCAGTGGATTCAATGAACTTGCTGATGAAGTACAAGCCTACTCAAAGCCAAATTCATTCGTCGCCTGCTGATGGAGTTGAACTCTTTACTCTCAAAGTGTATGTAATTGAATTGTTTACTGATGACGCAATCACTGGCAATGTGCACGGTTTCTATGAAATGACTCTTAGCGACAAGCATATGCCTTTTTTGTGTTGCATATCAGAAGCGAACATTTCATTTATTAATTATTCTGATAGGCCCTACAAGGATCAGACGATTGGAATTGAGTTTTGGAACATTGATCTCGAAAACAAGTACAAGGGCAATGCCCCATTCTACTTCCGTGATGCGCGAATTGCAATCGGCTTCTTTGACATGGGTCAGTATAAATCATTTGCCGACATGAAGACTTGGATTCAAGGTACGTACCAAAGTAAACTAACTGTATGGATTGTTATGAATTGGTTGCTTTGATTTTCTGACAGGTTTCTTCATACACACTGACTACAGTTACAATCTTGAGGTTTACATCGTTTGTGTTCGCTCTAGCTTTGGCAAGGAAGAAGTGTCACAGAGTGAGTTGGAGCAGTACGCGCAGCGTGTCCAGGCCAAGGTGTTCTTCCTCACCAAAAGCAAGTTGCTCCTCGCTTACCGACTGAAACCAATTTTCCAATCACTGTTCGATAACATCCATGTCTACAATCAGAGATTCAACATTAATGTGCTCAACAGCAATATTACTGTCTCTAGCAAGACTGCCACTCGTCAGCAGAAGAAGGCTAATTGGTCGCAAAAGCTTAAATTATTCTTCGCGAAGCTACTTAACTTCCGCTAATTTATTTTTATTTATATTTTGTCTAACCGTTAATTAAAATAGTTTTTTAAATTATTTTTTAAATGCTACTTATAAATAAAGTTTTTATAGTATTATTTAAAACACATTACAAAATTTTGTTTGATTTTATAATCATATTTTTACAAAATTTAAGTTAGGAAGAAAAAAAGTGATATTTGGAATACTGTGTTATGATTTCTTACTTGAGGATAACCTAGCTTAGCGCACACGTTACCTCTGGCCACATTGTACTGCCAAAAGTAGAGAACATTCTTGGTCGTTTCTTGAGTGTTGCCTGAACTGAGAAAAGACAAGTGCCAGTTGGCCCTCCATATACAAAGTAACGCAGTCAGCTATAGCTGACATTTCTCCTCTAGCACTATAGTGATTAGCATATTTTTTAGTACATAATGTTGAATCACGTATGAGAGTTTACTGTAGCGTGTACAAGAGGTGTCATATAAACACAGAAGCAAAAAGTTAACATCTGGGCTGCTGTGATGTTTATTACCTAGCACTAAGAAATGGAGTAACTAGGAGTGCGCTCGAATCCAAACAAGTCTATTCGCTATTTTGGCCATTGTTGCAGACTCGACAACACAAGAGTGAGCAGAAAGGAGAATTTTTAATACTAATTGTTTATTGTGCAAAATATAACAAAGTTATAATACTATACTATAATCAGTAAACAATCCACAAGAATATTTGATTAATGAGGTAGTAGAGTAAAAGCTAAGTAGTGATGCAAATAGTGAAGTAGATATATCTGTGATTAAACAGTTGAAACAGCGGACAGATCGTCAGTGGGAGCTCCGGCAGCATCGATGATGGCAGTAGTGCTACTTGGCACTTGGTCACTCACCACTTCGTCTTTGCCTGACTTCTCACCCACTGGCTTCTTACTCTTCTTTGCTCCTCCTCCGAGTCCTTCAAAGAAAGAAGATTGGAGACACGCTCGGGCATCAGGACGCTTCTTTGGGTCGTAAACGAGCAGTTTCTGTAGAAATTTACTCAATTTACGAGCTTCTTTCTCCTTAAACTCATAAATCTCGGTAAGCAATTGGAAGAGATTCATTTCTCGGTCAGTATCAAACAAGAATTTTCCATCAGAATCGAAAAACTCCCCACAGCGGCGTGAGTTAAGCACAAAGTCGGCGGGTATGGGGCCAAGAGTCAAAATCATGCTGGCTAGGTGGTCAGCGTCGCGATTATCACTGTTGTGGAGCACGTCGAAGAGATAATCACCAGTGGCCATTTCAAAAGCGATGCAAGCCACAGACCAAATATCCACAGTAGTGTTGTAACCTGCACTCAAGACCACTTCGGGAGCGCGATACTGGCGAGTTTGAATTTCGTCGGTGAAGGGTTGCTTGGCAATACAAGCGTTGCCTAAGTCTGCAATTTTTACCTTAACTTCACACGGCTCAAAAGCTGGACCGGAAGACGTTTTTTTCTTATTGATCTCCTCCTCAATCCAGGTGCTAGCTGACTTGAGAATATCAACAACGTAAGCTGGATATCCAACATCTTCATAGTAAGCAATTCGGAAATACATCGAAGTTAGAGTGGGAAATGCCAAAACAGTGTCTTTAGGAAGATCAGGAACTTGATGCTTCCGTCCAAGATTGTTGCGCACTCGACTGCGATTCTTCCTTTTAAACTGTAGTTTGGTTAATTTCTCCTGCTCCATGAACTGCCAATCGGGAGCATTGGCAATGAATTTACTTGGAAGCTGCAATTGCTTGTGCATGCGATAGAACACTTTAAAAGCCAACTTTGTAGCTTCTGCTTGATCAAAGGTGAGCAACACATTTTCAGGCTTGAGATCAGTGTGAATAACCCCGGCCGAGTGTAAAGCATTCAAACCTTTTAGCATCTGTTGAGTTATACTCTTCACATTCTCCAAAGGAATCCCAGTCTCCGACTCGTGCAACAAGTCGTACAAACTTTGACCAAGCAGCTCAAGGACCAAACAAGTGTGTCGACCGTTGATGCTCCTCACTTGAAAAGTCTGAAACAGTTTGACCACAGAAGCACGTCCCGAAGAATGCTGCTTGGCTTTGCGTAGCAATTTGATCTCATTCTCGGCCATTTCATCATGTTTCTTTCCTGCCTTCATCACTTTGATAGCCACAAACATTCTCATTCGCAAGTCCCAAGCTAGCCAGACAGTGGAGAAACGTCCCCAGCCGAGCTTAAGAATAATCGAATAGCGATCACGAAATAGATCAAACACTTGCAGTGGATAGTAGCCGTCGACATCATAGTGTCGCATATCCTCCTGTTTGTTGCCGTCTATATAACGCAAGTAAAGATCTTCCAATAGATCAGCCTCGGACACGGCAGAACTGGATGAGTCAGAAACCACCGAGTGAATGTCGAGTGACTCGGTGCTTGCAGATTTGGCATTGCTTCCGTTCAGAGACTCTCCACTTGCATTTTCATCACCCAAAGACTCCTTCACTTCAGTCTCATTCTTCTTGTTCTTTTTGCTTGAGTTAAGAAACACGCGTGCTGATTGAGCCATTATTGGAGCAAAAATAGACCTGTTAATAAAAGACAAAAAATTCAGTAAAAGAAAATTAATAATTAAAAACGATAGATGCCACTGGAGTCGACTAGCATCATAAACCATATGTTGGCATGTCTTCAAAAAGTGGCTTCACTTGTTGATTGATTTTGTTAGGTTAGTAGTATATACAATCTAATCCACACAATATCAGTGCATATCAATCTTTGCAAGTCATCATCATCATATAAAGCCACAAATAAATTTAGACACGCACCGAGAACAAAGCATGCAGTGCTAAATGAAACCAACTTGAGAAATACAGTCTAAATCAAAAGTAGGCTTATTATATATAATAATAATAATGAAATAAAAGACTGAATCAAACGATTTGTTCCAAAAAAGAAAAAAGCCAGTTGTTCGTGGAACACGGTGGCCAAACAAAATTTGATCAATCGGTTTTTGACTAATTAGTGATGTTGATTTAATACTTGCCAGAAGTATGGAGAAAGATGGTAGAATTGTAAATGGTGATGGCTAAGAGGATTAATGCTGGCACACTAGAGACTGTGCAAAGACACTACTCGAGGGTGAGGTTGAGAAAATGAGAGTGAAGGGCAGTTCGAGCGAATCGGTCATCGAGTGTGCTCACTCAATGACCAAGCAGTGACGTACCACTGAATCACTGACCATTGCTGTGCATTTTTTTGTTCATCGATGGACGACTCTATCGATAGTTGTTTTTCCCCTATCTCTCTTTCTCTCCATTTCATTAACATTTTAAAATTAAAATTAATTGATGACATAAAAATGACTTAAACAAACCCAAGTAATGTTTTATGTTAAATTTTTTAAATTTTAATTTTCATGGCATGGTCTAAAAACCTCAACTTTCTATTCTTCGATTTCTACTGTAAAAAACTGTTTTAAAATAATGAGCAATATTTAAACATTATTTGAATATTATTTTATTTAATAAGTATAAACCAAACAAAAATTTTTATACACAAGTTTATCTGATCATACTTCTTGTTTAAAAATATAAAATTTGAAAATTTGTTTATTGTAAAAAATAATTATAAAAATGATCAAACTACATTGAACTATGTATAAATAAAAAATATATACTTTTAAAAAATAAAAGTTAATTAAAATACATAATTTGAATTTGAAATTTAAAAAATAAGAATAGTTAGGCCTTGGATTTACTGTTAAAGTAATAATTATTAATAATTAGAGATACAAGAAAGTGAAGAGCGTTCACCAAAGTGAAATGAGGCAACAGATTGCTGATGATAGCTCAATGTAATTGGTTTAAAAATTGCTGAATTGAGAGCAAAAATGTGTCAAGTTAGACCTCATGAGGTCCTTCTACTATTAATTTAGTTTTATATTTTTGAAAAAGAGAAAAATATTTCTTAATTTTAATTCTTTTGAATATCAATTCTGCGAGTTGTTTGAAAATGTACAAATCAAAGTGTGGCCACAAAGGTGTGTGTGTGTTTAATTATAATTATTATGGCCAGGTAACTGCGTCTAACTGTGATAACATGCACTGGTAACAATTTGCTTCAATCTACTATTTAGATATGCCTATTATGTGGCCAATACCAAATACGATTAGATATTGAGAAGGATTTGAACAAACACGCCGCATGCACCAAAGCGTATCAATGCAAAACCGTAGCATGCCATCTGCAAATTTAAAACTTATCTCTAAGGCTTAATCACTGCACTCAAGCACTGTTCGCAAGTGTGGTTATCGCCGTGCGTTGGTATCCCGCCATTGTGGCGCTCACCGGTTCAATTCTGCTCGTTTTACCTGGACTGGTGGGCTGATGCTACGGTGGCACTGCAACCTGACCTCGGCCTTTTCAATCTCTGACTCGATCTGTAGCTTTCAACATTAAGCAACCCTACACTTGTGCCGCAGTGTAGTACAGCAATACCAGAAGTAGCCTGATCCGTGATCAGTTATCACTGATAAGCGATACGTGGTACATTGGTCGTTTATTTAAATTTGACTTAGACTCAAACTACTCGGGTCTACTCAAACATTTTGCTTTTTACAGCTGGTTGTTAGACACTTTTGCACAAATGTTGGGCTATTTGGACTATTGCGCAAGCAGACCTCGTGGAGGCAACAAGTGGGAGCTTTGCTTAATTTGAGCCTTAACGCCATCGGACCTAAGCTAAATTATGTCAAAATAAATAAAACTAACTAATCTATGAACCAACATTTGAAAGAAAACCATATTCATACTTTTGGTCACCAAAAGTTTCCTTGTACTCCTTTAAATACCCTCTTGATACTTCAGATGTACATTTTTACATATGGTCAAAGAGTGGAACTGAGTCCTTCAGCAGGGACCAATTGCTCGACCAATCGCTCTTGTGTACCTAACTCGCTTGACACTGAGTTGGCTACCACCAATGGCGTTATTACTCGAGCAGAGTGCCTATGGATCTGTATCAGCAATGGCTCACAATCAGCGCGATGACAACTGCAGTGGTCGTAGTGGAGGCACTCAGTGTCACTAGACTTATCATCTCCCGTCATAAAGGAGAATGAGACACACACACACACACACACTAACACCAACAGATAGACACTGGCACGCACCGCTCAGACACATTGGCACTGGTGCACACAGAACGACCAGGAGTGATGATGCCCATGTCTCTACACTAATTGGGCTGGCCAATGCAAGCTAAGTAAGAGTGCCATCACTGTTGGCTTGATTGCCTCTGTCTTGAGTTTATCAACTTTGGTGATGATTTCTTTGGTTGAGCTCATCGTTTGATAGTGGAGCGGGATCTTTCTCCCTCATTTCACTGTGGATGCGGAGAGTTGGTGTGCTCAGTGACTGTGACCAGCCCTCGGTGCTCACACACTCGATCAGATTCGACCGGAGGTCGCTGTCGGCGTCGCGCGCCCCGACTCAACTCGAGCACTTTGATCTCGTGTGCCAGTGAATGATTGCATCGATACCACCCACGATTTGTTCGGTGATTCCGTGCCTGTGATCTATACACTGTCGGCTGGCCAAGTCCTTGACCAGTGCATTCAATGTGTCTTCTGTGTGGTGCTCTCTGCACGATCACCTGTAGAACTAATTTAATTTCCGTTTCCTCCTTGTGCTAGAGGAGAGAATTACAATGAACTTGTTGCGTGGCCACTTTGACTCAGAGCCAGTGTTAGGCAGTGGTGGCAAAATGTCCGGCAGTACTCTGCCCGCACACGGCACACACCCCTATCTGCCCAATGGAAGTGGTGAAGCTAGTTCATCACACCAACGTAACCCTTTCATTGGTCGAAGTCAGTGCGTGGTGTGCGGCGATCGTGCCCGGGGATGTAACTTTGGCGCCATCACCTGTGCCTCTTGCAAAGAATTCTTTCGGCGTAACGCATTTAAACACAACGTAACTTAAGTCAATTATTGTGCTTGAATATCTCCTGATTTTATCCTTTTACTAGAAGTTGAAATGCTACTTCCAGAGTAAGTGTGAAATCAACATCTACTCTCGGCGCTTCTGTGCTGCTTGCCGCTTGTCTAAGTGCTACATGATGGGCATGAAAAGTGAGTATATCATGAGCGAAGCAGAGAAACACGAACGGCAACTCAAAATCATCGAACGTAAGCTCAACACAAAGGGTCGTCCGGATCACATTGAGTTCGAAGGTCAACACTCCAATTTCTATGACTTTGAGCACAGCAACGACAAGTTTGTGCCTGGCGAGCATGCTAAGTACGATCTACACAGTCCCACCAGTGGACACCCAAATGGCACAAGTCTTTTCCCCGACAAAGAGATCTTCTGGGACACATCAGTGGATGCGTTACAACACAATTCTCACGACTTTGTGGTGCCAAGTCAAATTAAAGTGGAAAGCATGTCACATCAACTTGGACTAGAGCTGGTAGGCCCGAGACCTATTCCGTCGTGGTCTGTACCAACTTTTGAGCCGGACCAGGTTTACTACGATCGTGGATATCCCAGAGAGCACAATTCAGGTCATTTAAGTCCCAACCGCTATAGTCGCGATCTAGAGGTGGAGGTAGAAGCGGAAACGGTTAAGAAGTTGTTACGCAAAGTAAAAATTATTCGTGAAAGCAATTACTACGTAAACAAATTTCACATGCTACTGCGGACCAAAGACATGAACATCGACCAGGCTTTGACGCACCACGGACGGTGCAAACTGCGTTACCTCACTTCCATTGTGCAAATTATGCAAGCCGAGACGATACACGAGCTACCCACCAACCAGAAATGCATCGATCTCATTCGTATTGCAGAAATTGTTACCTTCAACTTTATCAAAATGTGCAAAAAACTTTACGCATTTCAAGCTCTCAGTCCCGAAGACCAGGTAGCCCTGGTCAAGGGTGGTGTGATGGACACACTCATGATATGGTCCATGATGATCTTCAATCTCGAGAATGAATGTTGGGAAGCGTTGGTTAGTAGAGACTACCACTGTTTCTTGCCAGTTGACCCATTTGTATTTGCATTCTAGGACCTGGAGCGAAATTTTCGGTTTTCGCTAAAACTAGAAATGCTGAAAGAGGCAAATCCGAAGCTGTATGAGAAACACCGCTCGTACGCCATGTCATTCGAGCCCGAGTGGCGTTACAACGATAATCTCATGTCGTTACTCATTGCGATTGCACTATTCAACGAAGACAGGCCTAACATCAGCAACGTGCAAATGATTCGGTAAGCAACGAGCCCGAGCACTAGAATGCCACTCACGCCACTATTGGTCCCATTGCATTGCAGAGACGAGCGCACTGCCTATTGCAACCTGCTGCGCCAGTATCTCTCAGCTTTGTATGAGGAAAGCATGGTGGACGAGATGTATAACCGACTGCTCAACCAACTTCAGTTGACCGAGACAATCAGCGACTACCACGTTAAAGCGTACTTTGATGTGAGCGCCAACGAGGTGGCCAAGAACGGCATCGGTGGCCTCATCATGGAGATCTTCGACCTTAACAACTAAACAACTATCTTACCTCATGCAACCCTGCGCGCTGGTAGATCAAATCACCAAATGCCGATACCTCTAGACGCTATCGGATCTTTCATCAATATTTCATTGCCAGTGTGACATACAGCTAACTGAGTGCCTCATAAACTTTCATCTGTAAATATGTCTACTTAACATATTGTTTTTCTTGTGTTGAATAAATTTGGAAGTTTGCCAAAATGGTCAATCAGACTATATTTATTAATATCTTCAACAATTGTACACTACATACAAAACATACAGGGTGAAAGGTCACAATCTGGATACCCAAAAAGAATAAAGACGTGCCAGTGGTAAATGCTATCAACTGTTGCCATCTGTTGACTTTTCATTTGGCTTTTTCTTCTCCACTTGTTGTAGTTCTTCATCGATTCTTTCTTTTGCACGAAAAACCTAGAATAAAACAAATAAACAGTCAATAAAAACAAATCAAACAAAAAAAACAAAATAAATACATTATAATAAGATCACTTTGTTTATTATCCTCTGTTAATGTAAGTAAAGTCAAATTCAAAATATTTGGGCATCAAATTAGCAAGCAAGATGTAGAGAATGCTAGAGGTCATGCCCCAGATGCGAGGATACTTTCGTTCAACATCGAGGAAGACTGGTGTAGTCCAGCCGTGCGCCCACTGCGTCTTGTACCAATTTGCCGGATCAATCAGTTCGCGCAGTGGGATTATGTGTACCGAGTCCACTTCATCGGCATTGATCACCAGTTGATTGCCCGAATGAAGGTCCAAATGACCTAGCACAGGGTAGAGGGCGATTTCGCGAAAAGCGATTGCATTGAGCAAACCGTAGACTTTGATGTCCTGCTTCTGCACGCCTATCTCTTCCATAAGTTCTCGTACCGCGGATTGAGTGACATTTTCATCTTCGTCCTCCTCGAAGCCACCCGGAAAGCACACCTCGCCCTTGTGCTTGCTCAACTGAAATGACCTTCGAGTGAAGAGAATCGAAGGCTCGCCTTTGGCATTCAGACAGAAGGGAATGAAGACCGAAGCACTGGCGTTGTAGCGTGCCGGGTTACCAAGTTTGATGCGCTTCATGCGCTCAATACACTTGGTTACATTGACTTCCGAAATGGCTTGTTCAAATACGTGGTGGTCCAACGTTAAGGCACTAGTTGAAGTGGAAAAAGAACGCACGGCTGGGACGAGACATTGTCTGCCAAGGTGAAGCCATCGAAAAGGACTGCACTTCATGGCGGAACGTACCACACTGGGCGACCTTTCTGCCTACGATAGGGCAGTTTTAGAGAGACACCCAAAGTGGTCAAGTGGTGTATCGCGAGGGGTTGGGTGTGTGGGCTCGGTGTAGTTCTGTGTTCGCGTGTACTCACCTTCGATTGTAGATAGAAGGATCCTCCTTTCGCCTTATCGTTCACTTCAAATAAGTGTTTGTAGTTTTTCTCTAGTGCATTCTTGTCACTCAACTGATGATTTTCTAGGTTCAATATTTGCATAGCTTCCTATATAAAAACAGATAAGATCAGTTTCAAGTTTAGATTGCTTCTAATTACAGACTGACCTGGAGAGTCATTCCAAGTTTGGCATTTGATGCTGCTGAAGCATTCGAATTGTTTGCAGCCCGTTGTTGCGCGGCACGTTGACTGGCTACAATCAAAAAGTTTAGTTTAGAAAAATATCTATCAATGAATTAACTCGGAAATTGCCTTCAATCTCTTGACGTAAAGCTCTTGTAAAAGCTCTTCCCACCACCTGGGCACCAATCACAACAAGTTGTGCTAAATACTTTGCCTTCAAAAACATAGAGATTAGTGAACAATTAGCCGGCAAAACATACGAACAAACCATTTGACCCGTACAAGGGCACTTGAGTTGCGCAGCAGTAGTTGTGGTAATAATCAATTATTAAACAACAAAGTAGAGAAAAAACTAAATAAACAACAAAGACAAGTGTGACTGTGATTTATTAAAACATATCTAAATTAATAAAAATAGAAGAGAGACGAGTTAGCTAGAGTACGGGTCCAGTATAGATGTGATGCAACCAGATGCGAGATACTCCACTGAGGTACATGTACCAGCTGGTTGGCACGCACATGTGCATCAACGCTTTACTGCCTTTCCACAGAGGACGTTTTTTAAATACACTGTAAATACGGTTTATTTAGAGTGTACATCAACAAGCATCTTTCATATTCATTACAATATTCAATTGTATATTCATGTTTAAAACCCGTAATAATAATTTTTACTCACATATAAGTTTAACAATGTAAATTTTTTATAAAATAAAAATAATTTAAAATAAGTTATCATGGGAAATTCAAGCTTTTTTGTTATTAATTGACTCATAAATGAGTCATATAATCTCGAAGAAATTTTGGACGTAAGATTACCTTACCTCTACTGGTTTGTACAGTGAGTTAGGTCAGATTTACCAAACAGTGAAATGTACATTGTACAAAAAATCGTTAGTTAGAATACAAAAGAATAAACCATTTATTTATATTGTATCAATAAATAAATTAACAACAGAGAATTCTGAGAAGAAACCTCACTAGTAGATTTATGTATATTGTGAGAAATAAAGTAACAATTGCAACGTTAACAATAAGAAACAATTCGCTTTTAGTCCAAGTAAACACAAAAAAGTAAAGAACATCAAGAAGAGAGAGAAAATCACACATTTGGTTTGTTTTAATTTTGAAGAAGAAAAGAGAAAAAAGGAATTATCTTCAAAAATGCAGTTAAAACAAAGAAATGTCTATAGTTGTTTTGGGAAATCAAATAGAGAATGGCAATCGGTGAGGACTGGTTGTTAAGGTTGTAAAGCTAAAAGTGAGTTGGCTGGGTTTTCAAGGCATTGGTCGGAAACGGAAGATGAGGCGTGGATTCGGGAAAAGGAGTTATGTTCCAAGAACACCTGACATGTTGGAATCAAACAAACGGGATAAACCTAAATGAAGGAGAGAGTGAGAGAGAAAAGTGTTTTGGCCAAAAAGTAACAGAAAAGAAGGCGAAAACATAAAAGACAAACGACAAGATTAGCAACTATGAGACAGTGTTTTACTGCTAAATTTACATTCGGTAAAAAATAATAATAAAACCAAATTTAAAAATTTACATCACGACACAGAGAGTATAGAAATGTGTATGTATGTGTGTTAAGAAAGCGAACTTGGACCGATGTGTTTTGAATTGAGAAGATTGAATTCGATACCTGTAGTGCCCTGACCATCACACCAATGGAGCCTTTTAAATAAATCATAAAAAAATAAACATAAAAAACCAAGGAAAAAACTTAAGAAAAACAGAATGCAACTAATAATAGAAATAATAATAAAAACCAAATAGAATCAGTTAACAAAAAAATGGAACTTTTTTAAAGAAAGAAATAAATAAAAAATAAATAAAAGTGAACCAAATATATAAGTGAATCGAACTGTGTACAAAAAACAAAAAAAACTAAAAATAAAGAAGAAACAAGTTAAATAAAAGAATAAGGCCCATCGGTCAGAGCACTACAAAGTATTTGTCAAGATGGTGGTTGGCCGGCTTGGGGGTGGGGACCTGAGGGCATCGGGTTGCCCAGCAGAGGGTTCGGCGCGTTGGTCACTACCGCAGGTGGACCGGGTGCTGTGCTCGCTTGGGACGCGGTCACGTGCGCCGAACGAGACCGACCTCCCGGTCCGCTTCGCTCTGCCTTGTAGTACTCGAGCCCGGGGTCAAACTGGAGCAACACAAATATCTGCCACCAAAGAAAAACATTCATCAGTCAATTTAAGTTTTAGCTATATGTTGTTTTTCAAGTATGTCAATGTCAACTTCACTACTTTTCAATAGTCAAATTTTTAAACATTTTTAATTATATACATGTAATTCAATAATTTCTGTAGAGAGATAAGAGATATAACGTTCACACATATCGTTAGACTCTTAAAAAACCTCCTATATATTAATGAAAAGTATGGTCCTGGGTTTCTATGTTCTATGTTCTGGAATTTTTCGTTTTCTGCCATTTTTTTTGTTGTACTGTGAAAGTTACCTTACTTCCACTGTGCTTAACCGATTCGAATCAAACTTTCATTGTTGTGATTCAAATCCTTAACCGATTCGAATCTAACTTTCTGTGTTATGATTCGAATCTTATTCCGATTCGTTTCAAATGTTGTGCATAACTCTTCGAATTTTCATTCAATTAGATTCAAACTTTTTCAATCTATCGATTCGATTTTTTTGCATATTCCTTCGAATTATAATAACTTGCGCTTGACCTCGACGACTTTGCCGCCGTTTATTTACAAGAGGGCCGGAGCTAAAGCGTACTACTCCTTAAAATGTGATAAAACTATTGAGAAAAGCACTTGCTCCATGTTCGAGGAAAAAAAGAACCTCTACATACCATATCACTGGGAATTAGGATAAGGTCGTCGGGTGGGTTGGTGATAACATATCGCTTGTTGGAGGCCTCTGTGGAGCCAGAGGTGTCCCGAAACCTGTAGACGCCAATGCAGAGCATGCCGTACTGACGAAGGGCGCCAACGAATAGGTCGCCGTACTTGCCCCCGTCGCCATGCTTGGCCAACGGTCCGTCGTAAAGCGATATCTGGCCTACCCGACAGCGGTCGCGGTTCTTGAGAGTCTCGTTGGTCGAGTATCCACCGCGCAAACCGGCACCCTCTGCTAGGATGAGCTCCAATTCAGGAGTGGCACCACCGGTGATGAGCGAACGTATTAGCGTGAGTGCATTCGCGTTGAAGTAAGTGGTCGACATGAGCGAGTCCAAGACAGACACTGCAAACGCAGTGCCACACGCGAATGGCTGCGTGAGGTAGAGCTCCGTGTCCGGATCGTCATCGTCGTCCTGGTCCAAAAACTGAACATTGGTGTCATTCACCAATTCAGTAATGAGAGGCACATTTGATCCATAGACAGACCTAGAGAGATGAACAAGTGATCAATACTCAAGTTCGAGTAATGGATGTTCACTAACCCTCTCCTTTGGACAACGAGCGGTGGTGGTGAGGTGCCCGGAATGCCTGATCCGGGTCCGGGAGCACAGGCAGCATTGTTCGTAATGACACCGATCGTGTCATCGAATGTCATCGCTTTGATGTTGAGACTAGCAAGAATAGCTTCTTTGTCAGCCAACGTTGGATCATCAGATGATGGAATTTTAGCTGAAAGAATGACGCACATATCGCAGAGGTTGATATTCACTGCTCGCAAGTCGGCTCGTGATAAAGGCGATCCATTGAGCACACTGATCTTAGGCAAATTTTGTAACATCTTCCACTCTCGCCTCAAGTACTCCGCATTACCAACAATGACTACATGTTTTAGCTCATGGTAGTGAAAATTGGAAGCTCTATCATTACAGTATTCAATTAGTTTAATTGAATCAAATAATTCAGTAGGAAACCTACCTAAGAGGCATAACAAGGTTGCGCAGACCAATGAGAGGTGAGTCTGGGTCGGCAAAGAGACACACTACCACATGTCCATTGAGCACCGTCATTGCTGCTTGGTTGCGATCAAGAATGCAGTCTTCGATGGGTCGAGCTGGACACCAGTGAAACATGCCGGTCGAGTCGTACTTCATCTCAGTTTTTTCAAAATCAAAATCTTTTGAGTCAATAAAGCCTGCAGAAGGAGCGACTGGAACTGTTGAACCTGTATCTGTTGGTTGTGCACGTGCCGCAGCAGGCCTAGAATCAACCAAATTAGCAACAACATACTTAAACCATACAAAAACTTACATCAGTTTTTTCACTTCATAAGCTAGATGCATTTGCGGTCCATAAGAACCAGGTGTTTGGCTTGATGACTTGTTCTGTGAGCCTTGTCGTGCGTTCTGTGCGGAAGCGTGAAGCGCCACCGCGTTGCCAGGGTGTGACTTGCCATTGCGCGCGCCTCTTCGTCCTCCCGTCGAGGTAGATGACGGTGGAATCAGGTGAACTGCAACAAAACACATCATACTCAGTGGAATCACACCTCATCAACAATCAAGCGACACACCAACCAACTAGGCAACAGAGGAGCACAGGAACCAATCAACTAACCATCTAAGGGAACACTAGTGACACGTGGCAGCACACTACTATAGTTTGCATTAGCGGGAACAATACTCACTGCTTTCACTTGGGTCTCCCAAATTGTCGCCTGGATACACGCACGCACATTGGGTTGGTTTTAGATCCGAGCGAAGAAGGACAAAATTAAGCCGATAAAACAGAGATCAGTTATCCAAGTGCAACATGTTATAGTGTGAGGGAAGTGGTGTGGGAAGTAGAATGCTATTAATTGCATGCATGATGACAGTGAAAGTGTCACAAACACATTCTACACTTTGTGATGAGCACTAAAAACAGTGCACTGATAAACTGTGACACACGCACAACGCACATGAGACACTCCAGCAAACAAAGCCCAAAAACTCAAGTGGCTTTGTACCGGATGTATCACCTAGTTCGAGTAGCACTAAGCTAAATTGAGCATTCTACGTGAAAAGTGAGGCGCAGTAAAACTGCAGCAAGGTGACACAAGCACACTCCAAGGTGCCTCCAACTTCTGGCACACAAACAACACTCTTGAGTCAGAAGTTCTGAAACTCAACATTTACGGTGCTTGACACGGAGCAAGAAAAGCGACACGGAACACACATGTAAAAATTGATCTCAATAGATCAGAATATACCTCGAAACTTGCGAGTTATCTTAGGAATCCCTGGTGGCGTGTTGGTTGGGTTGAGATCCCGGTCGACTGGTGGAGCGTTGGAGCCTAGCTTGTTGAGTCCGTAATAGCTATCAGCTGTATGTTGATCATTCAGTGTGTGTGTGTGTGAATATGTGTTTTTATATGGAAAAGATTTATGTACGATTCAGTAAAAAAGAAAAGCAGAAACGTTATCAGTTAGTATAAGAAAAGGCAGTAGTTTAGTAACGTGCAATGCGAAAAAGCTTGCACAAGCCATGCAGGAAAGCACCAGGAGACAAAATGCGCTCGCCGAGGAATTACTTTCACTTTCACTGTGTTCTAGAGATTAATTTGACATCTACTTGAATGCTTGGGAGGTTTCATTGCAAAACACTACGCTTTGTCAATGCACATCGAAATAAGAAAACAAAGATGGAATATAAGGGAAGGGGAGAACATAGAAATGAATACGAACGATGGTCTTCGACAATGCGTGAGGTGACGCTCGACTGCCGACTCGGATTGCTATTGACTGCTTGCACCACTCGGACACCCTTCTTAAAGATGGCGTTCACTGGGGTTGGGTTAGATGCGGGCGCAAAGACAAGTTCGACAAAGTAGTGACAGCGATCGGTTAGGTTGAGTAAAATAAAGATATCGTTAGGTAATGAGAATTCGGGGAGAAACGCAGGCAAGCGAAAGTGGAAGCGAGTGAATCGATTGATGGCAAATTAAGCAAAGTTGTGAATAGTGAGTAGTGATCGGGACAAAGACAATGTGAGCGTTCAGTAGAGGGTGAAAGCCAACAGAGAAAAGAAAGAAAGAAAAGAGAATGAGAGAGAGAGAATAGTGTTAGTGATGGTTGGTGCCCGAGTCCCCGATGAGAATGAGCTCCAGAATGCAAAGTGACTCGAATAACGCGCGCAAAACAAAAAACAAAATCAGTTGACGAGAGAAAACCCTCGTCGTTCAACACAACACAAAAAAAAGTAAAACGAGCCAAAACAAAGGTTAGTTCAACACAAGAAGACAATGAAGAAGAAATTAGGTCGCGCCAAGAGTGAAGCCCAAGTACACTTACGGTTTTTGCATTTACACTTGCGAATCAACTTCTCGTCCTTGACATCTTCGTGACAGTTCTTGCAAAACCACTGTGCTCTGTGTGTGACAAAATTGCACCAAATGGTGAATTGGAACAGCATGACAGAGATGATGCGACTCGTACCGTTTGACTTCGTCGGCGCTTTGAGCAATAAAGAATCCGGTTGTGTTGTGCTGGATGCGGATCGTGCCTTTTGGATTGATGACAATGGTGCTACTGCCATCGCCATTCTCATTGCTCACTTCGATTGCCAGCAGCAGCAACTTTAACTTGACAAAGCACAACTCAGAAGCTTGAGCAAAGGTCATGTTGATGAAGGCGGCACTGAGATTTTCGGTGTACATTTCCATGCCAGTGCCGCAGAGGTAGTCGTTCTGCCATGCTGGAGTATCAGGCGACTGCAATGGATCGAGGTCACACTCAGTGCAATCGAGCAATCATTCCACTGACCGTTTTGAAAGATCGCATAGCAAAAAGGTTTGCCATCATTGTGCTAAAACCTGGAGCAAGACAGGATTGAGCGATGAAGCCAAGTTTGAGCTCGCTGACACAGATCACATCGTCGCCGCGCTTCCAGTTCCACGATGGGATGTTAAGCAAATAAGCCTTGTTGTGGTACTGCATCAGCTGGATAATGACCCGAATGTCATCGCTGTAGTTCTTGATGGAAATAACTCGCATTATGTTGGCTGCGTCCTCCGCGTCTGGGTCTTGGCAGTATTTGTTGGCTAACACCAGACACGCGTCCGCATCGTGCACCTACAATCACATTACGTTAACTCCTTTTATCATGATTCCAAACTCACTTTGACACGATTTAAATCCAATGGATTCATCACGGATCCTTGGAAAAACCCAACTGTAGTAAAGTGACGTTTGATAAGGCCTGTCAAAAAATATATATGTTGATTTATACTAAATATATATAAGTTAGCAAACAATAGAATCAATACCTTCAAGTTCCAAGTCCGGTGGTTTTCGGTGTAGGAAAACCACCTCGACATCGACATCTTCACGGTCTTCGTGGAGGAAATCTTTGAGAAAGTGGCTGACACTTTCGTAGGTGATATGGCCACAAACAACGATATGCCTGCATCGAAACACCAACGTTTATTGAAATGCACCCAAGCGTATATACGCGCACACAATGAAACAAGGACAAGAAATAACATACTTTTTGGCTGGATTCTTTTGATAATTGCCAGCATATTTGGATGGATGGCCAACCAGTTCTGTTATCTCTGGCACCAAGGAAGCAAAGACAGCCTAATATGTGTTGTTTTAACGTTGGTGTAATGATGAAAAAAGTAAGCATTGAAAAGAACAGATAAAGAGGGATCCAGAAACATGTTGGGAATGGTAACGTGGTGAAAGAGGATAATATTAAAAGAAAAAAGAGAAAGAGAAAAATGAAATATTAGTCCGTTTGTCCAGTCAAGTTCAGTAAGTTAGCGGTAAATTGGATTCGAGCAGCAATAATTGACACAGATGAAACGGCCCATTGAAATCGAATTAGTGCCAAGCTCATGAAGCGAGGTTAATTCAGATAGTCAGGGACTCTGTAGATGATGTGTGACTTACCAAGCCAACCAGAATGAAAAGCACAATGAAGGTGCGACCCAGAGTGGTAGTGCAGTAAATGTCGCCGTAGCCGACCTGTCACAAGAAGTACCCAACCAGTTAATCCCGATTTACTCGTGTTCTTTCAGCAAGTGTATTATTACTGAAGTACATTAATTCAAAGCAATGTGTCGCAAATGACCACTAATATGAACAAAAAAATAAATGCAAACAAATAAGTACCGTAGACATGGTGACGATGAGGAAGTAGACACATTCCCAGTAGGAGATGAAGTGGCTGTTGTCAAAGTCGAGCGGGTCGCCAGAGTTTTCCACCAGGTGAATAAGACCGGCAGCAGTGAGCCAAACGGAGACCACGATTGAGACCAGTTGAGCGAGGCGAATCGAAGACGAGGTCTTCAGCACATTCAGATACTGCAAGATGTCGGGAAAGGACATCAAACGAAGAGCACGTAGAAAGCGTAAGCCTGTAGAAGAACGAGACAAGTACCACTCAAAATCAGTAATGATGGCACACCATCACCAAGACAGGTATTTTCCGTAATGAATGCCAAACGCAGTGAAGCGAGCGGTACTAGTGGGTAGTTAATCAGATTTAATGAGATACACGCCAAACAAGCCCAATTCTCAGTGTCAGTCTCATAATCAATCGATCGGAACACTCTATTATCTCTCAATCTATAAGACTCGCCTTCTTTGGAAGCCCCATATAATCCAATCAAAAGAACAATCGATCTTAGCAAAACAAAAAACTTGATCCACCTCAACCGACGAGAAAAGGTATGTCTCCAAGGTTAAATTACGATGAATGGTCTAGTGAAGAGTGAAAGTGAGCGGAAAGAGATTCGAGATAAATAGAAAATGTACTTTGCGCCAGGTCAGTAGTGATATAGAAGCAAGCCGCAAAAATGCCATCAAATTCTTAGCAAACTCACGTAGCATAAATCAAATGCTGAATTCGGACAGTGAGGAGTGTACTTTAAGTGGGCCACCCACAGTCAACACCATCCAAGTGATCGGTACACTGAGTGTCACCGAAACAAAACCAAATGGACTGATTACTAAGTGGCTTTTAATTTGTCGTCATCGTGGTGGTAGGTTGCTCAGTGTTGACATAGTCCTCGTGCAGTCGTTAGAAGCAGGCCGACAAATGGAAGAAAAATGACCAAATTGCTCTGCAAGTCGTCATCGTTTCGTCTTTAGTACTTTTCTACAATGACTCTCTCTCTCTTTCTTACTCTCAGAAACTCACTCACTCACTTTGTGCTAAAGAAATATTTGCTTGTAAATAACTAATTTCGTGACTTGACTATCGTTGTCGCGAAAAAATTTGGTAGCCATTTCATCATCAAATAAAGACATCAATGGGAGTTGCAAGTTGAGCATTACAATCCACGATAAATAAGAGAATTAAGAAGATTTTCTCAAAATTTCCAATTCTCATTACTACACGCAACGAGCCCCAACCAAACCACCGGGAGCGTCAAAGTCAAATCGAATTATCTCCACTAACGGAATAGTTGGAAAATTCTATTAGAACAAAGTTATATAATAATCATATCTAAAAAGAGATGATGGCAACTTTATTAAAAGTAGATAAATCCCTCCAAATGTGATCTGCCATGGCATAGCTTTTACCAAATTCTATCGTGTCTCTTACGCTTGTCACCATTCTCGACACTCTTCAAACACAACAAAAAAAGAAAAAAATTGCAAGTCAATAAGTCCTCGAACCCGTATGACACCCAAATCGGCACCATATCGAATATGTCAAAATTCGATGGCACAATTGAGATTGCGCTGAGCGCGCAAAATAAGATTCGAGGACTGTCATGTTGATTCATGCGTGACACATCTACATAACATCCACGAGAAAAAACACACTTGAAAAAGTGCTCTTGTCTGTGTCTGTGTGACAAAACGATAGAGCCGCACAATGAACACAACCAAAAGATGAGTTTGATTTGCTTTTAGATACAATATGAACGAAAAAAAACTTTAAATATTATTGAGTATTGTGACGCTAGAGAAGTTAATTCTAAGAGACAAAAATCTCTTAGTGTTTTAGACACTAGTATAAAGGGACAGACTTTAAAGCAAGAGAGAAAAGAGAACATCTAGAAGTCAATTTTCAGATTACAAAATTTGTAAAAAAAATTAGCAATATTGTAGAAAAATATTCAAGAAGCATTTAAAAGTACTAAAAATAAATTTTGTAATACTACGAAAAATTATTATTAATGGGCTATAAAAATAATATTTGTATTTTTATGTATTTTAAAATATTTTTTGTAATATTATTAAAATCTATTTTTGATAATTTCTAATTTCCTGTAATAGCACTAGTAATTTGAAGAATTTTTTAATTTGACAAATTTACTATTTCTGAGGGTGTAGAACATCTCTACCCAAACCATATATATGTGGGAACCGTGGTATGACCTTGAGACCTGATGAGTAATAAGTTTAAAATTGACGATTTTTCACCAATAGGTTTGACCATGACACGGACATTACTCACAAGACAATCTTACATTAATGTTGTTGTAAAATCTGATATCTAATAAAATTATTGGTGGTGTAACGAAAAGAGAGGTGTGAGTGGGCAGTGTGAAAGTGGTGCTTGGAGATGGATGTGGAGAGGGAGATTTTCGGTTGGAGAAGAGCGTCTTCGTTACTGAAGAGTGAGTAGATCCGTGATCGTGCACTAACACTTGTGATGCATCCTTGTGAGTCTTATATGTTGTTTGTGATTCATGTTGCTGTGATCAATGTTAAATGTTTGACCTTGCAAGGACGCTAGTGGGAGATACATTCTCCTGCAGGGACGCTAGCAAGGAATTGTGCCCTTACGACAAGATCGTAAGGAGAACTGTGCCCTTACGACAAGATCGTAGGGAGAATTGTGCCCTTACAAAAGGTAAGGAGACCCCGGGCCCTCGTGACAAGATCATGAGGAGACATTGTTGCTAATGTTGTCATCATTTAAAAAATGACTCCGCGAGGGAACCATAATTCTAGGAAAACCTGGTTGAGCTGTTGCTATCGGTTGATGAGATTGATTGTCATTGTGTAATGACACCGCGAGGGAACCATAACATCGTCATTCAATGTGAAGAATCCCGTGAATTAATATTCCGAGGTAGGTGATAATTTATTTTAATTGAATTTGAGAAAATTTCGGAGTTATGGAGAAAAGATTAAGGTGAAAACGAGAAATTTCCCAGGTAGTTCCCTTAATTTAGCAATAAGAATTAATTCAAAACCTGTTTGACTCACCAAAGTTGAAACTAAAT
>DVQH01000307.1:0-29722 GCA_018231625.1 Papilio phestus
AAAAAAAAAATTAGATATAATAAATACATTTTAATAGAAAAAACATATTATTTACATAGTGAATGAGTAAATACAGATTAGGTTACTGAAGATTAACTATTTTAATAAGAACTAAAGAGATCTAAAATATTATATGTAAAATGTACCTACTTATTTCCTTCGAGAAAATATCCTTTATCGTAGCCTACTCCTTAATTAATTTCAAACCTGATTTTTTACGGCACAAAGTTATTCTGTCATAGCGCAAAAACCAATCTGTCAATGTCAAACTGGTGTTCCTAGTTTGACATTTGACAGTTGCAAGTTATTTTTGTGTTTTCTAACCTAATAAATCGTTGTAATCGGTGATATAATATTTGAACAGAATGTCTAATAGCAATTTGTTTTTGAAATCCGGCTTCGTTAGAGCGCCGCTACAAAACGGTGTCGGTCGTTACGTCTGTCAGTTACAAAGGATTGTTTTGAAGTTCTGTAAAAGTCATGGAGGAAGTCGAGGACTACGGTAAGAAATTGAAATAAATTTTGTATATATACTTTAGCGTTAAAAATATACTAACAAAACAATAAAAAGATATAATTCGATTCTACAAAATCCTTAATATATCTATGTTTACCTTAGGAAAGGGATTTTCTTATATATTAGCTGTTGTTAAACCTTTTTTGAGAAAAGTTCTAGTCTGTTATATCTGTATTTTGTTTATATTTTCAGTGAATACATAGAACAGGATTTGGTAGACTTTGCTTCAAGCAACCCAAGTGTGGTTGTCTACTTAAAGCCAAGGCGACATCGGAGCCCTGTAGTTGTTGCTGAATATTGTAAGTATTAATTATATGGTGCATTTAGGAGTTAATTGCCAACTAGTCGAAGTGCTAAAAGTTTCTTTAAACCTCAAAATGTTTTCAATTTAGTTAATATCTACATTTACCTTTTGAATACCCTTTTTTTATTACTATCAAATTTCATCTAAAATAATTTTGAATGTTTAGTAGTCCCTCACATTATCCATACCTCAAAAATCATCCCTATCGTGACGCTGAGTTGATTTTATAAGAGTGAAAATTTTACTTTCATAGACTGTAGCGTCACCTAGGAGAAAGCTAAAGCATTAATTAACTTACACAGCACTTTCGAATAATTTGTACGTGAACCTACTAAATCAGCCCTGAAAAGATGTCCTGTAGCGCAAAACACTTGGAGTGTGTGCAATGGAGACAAAGAGAGAGAGAGAGTCTGTCTGGCTGAATCCGGTTCGACTCGGTTCACAGAGTTGGCTGATCGATTTAGCAGACCAGTAGCCACGAGTGAGACACGCGGTCTGGGAGCCATTCTCGCGCCAACGAACCACAAGTTAATCTAGATGGCAAGCATGGTTGGTAGGACATAATCAACACATGCTTTATTACTTGGTACGCTTCAGATTAAACAAATTGCGTTGTTTGAGTGCTGAGAGTTTTCAATGTCCCAATAGAAGTTGAGAAAGAGAGATTAGATTGGATCAGGTCACATCAAGCCAATTTTTTTTGCTTTCTAAAGGAAACGTTTTTCTCGTGTGACATTTATGGAAATTTCCGCATCTAAACCTAGCGAGAAAACTGAGCCGTAATTGTTTATATACCTCTACTAGTTATTTTTAGTTATATAAATAGTGTAAATGCATGGTGTCGTTAAGGTAAGGTTAAGGTAGATGTCACCAGACGTATAAACAGACGTCATGGCAATATGTTTATGTTTGCACATTTTGAGTTAATTTTAGCTTTAGATAGAGAACCATAACTATATTACCGTTTTATATTAGATATATATATAACTATAGTTCATATTGAAACTTGACAGTTATCCGTACTTTTGTCAAATTTTTAATGAATTTTATTATTACTATTATATTAAATAAATTACATAATTTTAAATTTGAGGGAGGTACAAATTTTAGTTAGCTAATCTCTCGCATCTGTACTAGTATTGTTATTGGTAATAAACACATGGATTATAGACGCGTCATGGTATTATCAATAGTAGGATTAACGGAGGTAATGTAAAAAGTGTTAAGTCGCCTGATTCGCCTTGGACTCACTAGGTGAAAGTCCCGTCTATCTCTCATTTTCGATGACCCACACTTTTACCACTTATCTTGGCGTAATTTTGACGTAAAACTTTTTTGAGTTATTAGTCTAACTGACCCTTTTTACCTTACCAACGGTGCTGTTGAGTGCAATGTAGTATTGCATGAATACATATCGTTTTTTGCTGATTTTCTTGTTCATTGCAAAAATTAAACATTTCATTCAGTAATATCCAAAAGTTGCACTCGAGCTAAAAAGCTGTTCATATGTTCCCCATTTGCACTAAAATGCATACAATTATTCCTAGTATAGTGTTAGCTATAGATATACACAGAAAGTTATGAGCACTAGACATTCATGGAATATAACCAAACGCTGTTACTAATACATGTCGTAGGTATAATCAAACTATTTTAAATTCACTTGTATTTTGAACCGAAAAGTGCGAGTTGTAAATTCAAACACAAACCATGTCGTACCCGAAATGATTTGTAGAGATTCGAGCAAAAATGCATTGCGATGAGTACTGTTGGTAATTGGCATGCGACAGTTGTGTTGCTGGTGTAGATAGAGCATAGCGTTCCCTCGGGCAAACTGACCTAGGCCTGCTCAGTGCTGCTCGTCAGCCTGTTTCCAGGGTACTCCGATTTACCCTGGCACCACAGTTACCCTCTAACGCAGTTTTCAAATTAACACTAATAGCTAAGTGAAACAAACGATCAAACGCTTGTCAATTGCTTGCCTGCTTTTTAAACAAATACTTTCACCGAAGTTTAATGACTCGATGTCTGGTCTGCTCTAATGTGTTGTTTGCCTTGTCAGACCCATTATAAGCTTATTGAGTTAATTGACATCTCGTTGGCTAATGATCTCTTCCGTGATCTCATGACCAGATGTGGAGTGGACATGCGATTCTGTGATGATTGACCGATTGATTCCTACTCGAGCATGGGAATTTTTATTAATGAATCATTAATCAACCATCTGAAGTGGGTTCAATGCGTTGTTGACAGAAAGACAATGCGGCGAATGAGATGATCGCTTCAATATAACTAAATAGGAAAAAATACCTGCTGACCATGCTGATAACTTAAAATTAATCCGGTGGCGTGGCACTTGTCTGGCTCGGTCACCAGTGAGGCTCAGTGGTCAGGCGAGCCGAGAAGTGGCGGTGGCAACGCTCTGTAACGCTCAGCATCGCACCAGTCCGGCCACAGCGGCGCCACTCGCACCTGTTTGATCGAGCCTCAAGCTATGCAGATCTAATGGCACCTCGGCTCGCCATTTGCTCACATTGGCTGCGGTGCACAGACAGTCCAGTACTCCCTCTCCATCTCTCTTTCTCTCTCATCACTGGTGTGCCGCGTGCCTCTCAGAAGAACCAAACTTGTGGATGCCGGGTGCTACTCACACCTCTCTTCATTTATTATTACACCTCGCCACACTCGGCCAAAAGAGGTGATGTTTGTCTGTTGTCTGTTGAAAGGGAGAACACTCTTTGCAAAATCAAGAAAAAACTAAGATCACTTATAATGTATTCAACTCATCATCAGAATGCCAAAACAAACATCCCATCGTCTTCACTTCACATAGTGAGCTAGTGGTGTTGATGTACCGGGCACTTCGTCTCACTGACTGATTTTCTCCCTTCACTGTTTTCAACTCAACATATGCAACGCCACTCGGCTTCTCTTTCTCTCTTTCCCTCCCCTACTGTCCGATTTATTGAAAAAATTTAAATTACAAATCTGACACCGTTTCTGCTACTGAAAAACTAAAATCTTGACTCATTTTCAAAGCAGTGAGCATTGATGTTGGCGACATCGGACGCTCTGCTTGACTTGTGTCATTAACGAGCAGTGCGGTCATGTCAGAAAATATTACCAGCTTTGGGGCCGAGCTTTTGCTCAACTCAACAATCGGGACAGCTGAGCAAACTTTTTTTCTAGAAGATGAAGAAGACACTGCATCAGGTCAACCAGAATGGCCCAACTCGGAAAGCTTTCCTTACTTGGTGGGATCGACGCTTTTTCTTTCACTCCTTTTCAACTTCTACCCCTTTGTGTCAATATGCATAAGTCGAGGTCTTAAATCACGTACCAGCACTCTCATGCAGAACCTCTTCGTTTCCAACATATTCTTGGTAGCCAGTCTGGCACTGCTTGCAACCCAAACCCTGTGGGTGCCACATCTAGGGCCCACTGCCCAGCAAACATCGGGCCATTGGACGTGCAAATCAATCGTCTCGGTTCACATGATCGCCAGGTGAGACATTCGCATGACAGTAGCCTATCACTACCTTGACCTCACGCTAGATATTGCTCACACACACACTTTCTACTCACTCTTTCTTATCGGCACTCTTCAAAGTAGACTACCACTGCTGTGCAAGTTGTCAAACCAGCTGTGAATGCAACTTTTATGTTTGATTTCCTAGTTTCACAAGTGCCTTTTCACTGTCATTTGGATTGAATGCATTAGGTATAGACCGTCAAAGATTACACCTTTCAATGGTCATCTTGACAATATAGTCTGGCATATGGTACAATCACTTTGACTCAAGGTGCTTGCCCTTGGTACGCAAAACATCCAATCAGCCATTGGTTACAATGTGCTCGGAAAATTCATAAACGATAACTCTCACTTATCGATTAGCGCAATTATTTTTATTGCCATTCAGTTTGCACCACTTAGAAGAGTTATAATTAAATTAAACGAGTCTATCGCGCATGAGTAAACAAGTGACTTTGACTCATTGTTTGATTCGACATGAGTAATGTAGGCGTGAAGTAGGGTCGAGGTTGTCTGCTCACCATGCTCTCCTTGAGCAAATTTTGTGTTAATAGAGATAAACTTCGTTCAACTAAGATAAGATTATCTACTACGATTTACGATCATTTTATGGGTTATTTAGATGCACTCATGTGATCGCTCACTACTCGCATGATCTGACACTGAAGTTCCAGTACATACAGATGGCTGAGATTATCAACTTTGTTTATCACATTTTATACTTTTTGTTTATTATTGTTCACATTGACCACGTATGTGGCAACCAGTTGACTAAGCAAAAAAGTGAATACATCAAATGCTAGCAAGTATCCAAATATATGATGGGTAGGAGGAACAAGCCTGAATCAGTGAAGCATTGAGCAGCTATTGTGGATGCCTTGAAATGACTGAACCACCAATCAGACACGTGTGGTAGCGAGCCAAGGTGACTGTCGAGGGCCGGGTAGTTGGCCTGTTGATTCACTCAACCACTCCCCGACATGTCAAACCATTTCCACAGGCACAAACCGAGCCCCCCCAATAGTACATTCTCTTATTCTTGACATGCTAGCTTCGGTACTTTTTGTCCAGTATAATCGATGCGCGTGCTTATTTGTCATCGTCTTCGTTTTCTTGGCCGCTTCACTTAACACGATCGATATTACCTCGACCCGAAGGCGCGTTGTAAAAGTACCGGTAGTCAAGGTGTCAGGTTACACGCGGCGCGAAGTGTGTTTGTCAGCATTGCGCCAGCTGTTGTGCGCGCACCCACCAAAGCCAGATTGACTTGGTAGGAAGGCCGCCATGGGGTCGAAGCCATCGAGGTGCAAAGTCAACAACGAAATTCCCTCTGTTGACTTTGCGTGCGCTCACTGGAAATTTCAACTGATTGCGCTACGTGTGCGCACGAGATGATTCTCCATTTCGGATAGCACTTGAAATCGGTATTTTTCCGGTATATTGTCCTCGAAAACCATTGCTCCCCGTAGTGCTTGTCAAATGTTTAAAATTAGTGAAAAATAAATTTTTGAAAAAAAACAAGAAGTAAACAAGTGCACTGAGGAAATCTAGTCTCCTCTACCCCTTTAAGTGAATGCCAAACTTGATCAGTTGTATCGATTAGTTAACGTGTAAAAAACTGCCACCCAGTCGGCATTTGGAAGCTTAGATGCGTCGATTATATGATGATGAGCTGCGAGCTGCATGCGAGCGCCGAACGAAGCCTCCAAAAATCGGACAATTTACTAGCGATGCGATCATTGCCGTCTCAAGGTTGCCTGTCTGAATTCATTGGCGCGACAATAAGTCTAATTATATTAATCAACACTGTTCTTTCTCTATGTCGGTCGAGACTAGTTAGTACTAGACTGACGAATCACTACTTGAAGATGACTTGCTGGACAAAATTAGGAAAGAGGAAAACGATTGGAACGAGGCAACGAGCACAGTGGGCACCGAAATGGAAATGTACGTGTGGTCGATGACCGTGCTCGCTTGCTTAGCCTAACTCAACACCACCACCACTGATCGGCCAACTTCTATCAAGCTGATAAGCTTGAGTCGCAAAGTTGTCCACTTGCCGCCACTCACTAGCTATGCTAACTAGTCTCGAGCGAACTAGCTAGCTTCATTTCACTTTCTATCAAGCGCCATCCGTGGGGACTGATTCGATTTATGGCTTAGAGGCTTCTTTCAATTAGTAACTAGCGTTTAGACTAAACTATAGTACTAACCATGCTGTTGTTCTGTCTATGATTGCAGTCTAGTTGCAGCAGGTAGCATCACGATTCTAGTAGTGGACCGGTGCCAGTCAATCTGTACCAAGCGGAGCTACCGAATTACCAACCTACTCACAGTGGCACTGATCGTACGTGTCATCTGGCTAGCAGCAATACTGGCGGTGATTCCAGTGGTGAGCTATACAACTTGCCTCCCTTCGTCGTCATGGTCCACACCCGAGAGATCCCAACCGAGCCGTTGGTCAATGCATTGTCAAATAGATCTGGCTTCCTTGTTCGCCTCCAAGCAGAACTCAACTTCCGCTCAAGAACGCGTTCGACTACACCTGGTGATAATGATGCTCTACTCAGCACTCTTCTACGTGTTGCCTCTGTTACTCATGCTGATCTCGTTGGGCAAGATCTACTGCCACCTTTATCGGTACCGCTACCGCTTCTCGCATGACCTCACCAAGCGTATTCGCAGTTCGGACCGCGAGATAGTGCGCATGTTGACAGTACTCTCAGTGATCTTTGCCATCACCTGGGCGCCCTTTTACGTAAACCAAATGGCACCGGCTGTGGCCGCCGAGCTACAACATAGCGCCGAAAAGACGGCGCTGGGTCAAGTTGACCTCTGGCCCAGCTCACAGCTGCCACTTCTCTTGCTGATGCTAGTTCTCACTCCTGTCATTTACGTGAGCTTCAGTCGTGCCATTCGTGAGCGACTGAGTGACACTCTGCGGAGGAGACGTGGAGAGTCGAGCCACAGTCGACGAACCAGTAACACCAGTGGTGGTACTCCTCAGACGACTACTAAGAAGAACAGCTTGCAGAAACTGTTGCCCCACTGCCACCAGGACAGCACCGAGCAAGACGAACCACACAACTCGGCCTTAACTACTGACCCGCCCAATATGGTCTAGCTTACCTTCTTGGGCAACTCATGCCACGCACATGATCCACCGCTGTTTGATACTGAAAGTCGATACCAAAAGTGACTTTAAATCATTCAACTTTGATTGTAAATACCTATCGCTTTACTATGCTTTCCTTCCTTTTTTATTATTTTAAAAACAACACAATGATCAACTTGTAAATAAAAACTTTTTTCTATACACATTAATATTGATCTATTGATTTCTCGAGACTAGACACGTGACACATGATTAGAAAAACAATGAAAGTCTTCTTGACTATAACAAGTATTAGGTAATAAGCCAACAACGGATTAAAGCTTGGAATGTAAATGGAGACGAGGGAGAACTCACTTGACAGATACCTCCTTCTTGTTAGTGTGTTCTTTCTCAAGCTGCCGTCCGAGGTACTCCCAGTTCTGGACCATCAGCTTTTGCACACAAAGCAGTGCTTCATAGCGAACATTGGGATCCTCATGAGTAAGCAACTGCATCACCAGCTGTTTTCCTCCAAGATTTTCGCAGACACTAGTAGTAGGCCGAATCACAACAATTAGAGTATGCTCAACTCAGGTGTCTAAGCTAAATCAAATTCAATATGCTTCAGACTCATTAAATCAGTAAATTTTTCTCTCATAACAACGTCAAGTGAGTGTGTGATCATCATTAAACTACTCAAGTTTGCAAGCTTAGAAAAAAGATAACTTACACTTTGCCCCGTGGATAATGTCGAACGTACTCGCCGATGTCGTGAGCAGCTACAGCTAACACCAACGGATCTTTCGAGGCCTCCAACAAACGAATCAGAATTTTCAACAACTCATAGTTCTTCTCGTTGAGCCTAGCAGCATTCTCGCGCCAAAACTTCTCCGTGGTGTGCACTGGAGACCATTCGAGTCGTCCCGAGCGAACCTCAGTGGAGTACTCATCAAAAGAGGATAAATCCTGAATAGAAGTTTGCAGTTTCTCATAAAGAAACTCAATATCTTCTTTGATGTCCGGATCGTCAAACTTGGCACCAGACTGTTGGAGAATTTCAAGGTGTTTCAACACCTTACACTGAACCATGGTGATTGCGTTTTCTCTTGTCGTTTCAGGATCATCTTCCGCGGGCTTCTCAATCAGATTCTACAATTAATAAATGAGAGTATTAATACTTTATTCAAACTAAGTATGTTCATTTTATGTGATATCAATATTTATCAGACTCATTAAATCAGTAAATTTTTCCCTCAGTAAAATTATCAAGAAATTAGAGAATCATCACAATATATTAATGCCTGTTCAATGATAAATAGTGTAAATCACTTACCCGAAATGTAGCCAGAATCATCCGAATCACCTTCTCTTTGATCGACTCGGAAAGAATGTCCGACAGTTTGGGTATGGCGCCATATCGATTCATGCGTAGTGCCAGATCATAGTCAAAGGTGCTAATCCAAACGCAAAAAATTAGCTGATATTGAATCTGAAAGTTAGTTCGCGTTTCCAGAGAGTCAAAGATGGCATTGAGACCGTTGAGATTAACGAAAACCTCACGATACTCGTCGACGCGAAGCACCAACTGGAGGCATCGAGCCGCGGTCTGAATGTAGTCGTTGTTTTGCTTGAGTTGCTCGATCAGCCATGTCAGGTAGATGTTAAGATCATTGCCTTCCAGTCGATTCTTGCCGCTCCAACATGCACATTTAGCAATGAGAATTGCAGTCTAGCAAGAGAAACAAATCGGCATGAGCCCAACACGTGAGGGAAAAGGAAAAGAAATAAATCTGCGACGTAAAGTAATCGATGGTTGTCACCAAATCATCGATTATATACCTATGATAACTTTATATATTGTGAAAAAACTTGAATCTATAAACTAAATAAAACAATAAATGTTTTCTCTATCTAATCAATCAACTCAAAATAAAAATAAAATTTACCAATTAGATAAACAAAATTTCTAAATATATATATAACTTTTTACAAGTTAAAAAATAAATACCATGTTTTGAATGAATGGGTCATCTCGGTGAAGAAGACTGAAGAAATGCTTCCAGAGTGACTCCCTTTTCTCATTGCAATACTCATGGAAGATGTCCACTCTGCTCTTATCTTCAAGAAAGAGTTCGTCAATGAGACAAAGCACATACTGAATGGTTTGGTCCTTGCTGAGCGACGCGAGCAGCGAGAGAAATGTCTCGGCCGTTTGTGGCGCATTCTGTTGCAAAAACTCAGTGCGTGCTTCGGACTTGACTGTTTCGTACTGTGTAATGAACTTGAAGTCTCGATCGGAGATCATCTGCGAGCGGTGATATGACTGCCAAGAGACGGGCCGTTGTCGAATATCATTGGCTTTCTGGTGGAGCAGTGAAGTAGCTGCCACAGCACCTGCTAACACAATTCTCATTAGTATTCATGTAATTGGAGATATTTTGAGTTAGTTGTGCATGCAAGTTAAACACTCTTGAATTTTTACGAATTGACAATTGTAAAACTTGAGTGCTGGTGGGTGTTGCTCGAGTGCACCACAATCCCACCAGCAAATAAGATCGATTAAGAAGTTCTACCTTTGATTTCGACGTCATTGGACATGACCCGCTCCAGTCTTGAGGATACATCCGTCATAGTTGGTGTTGGTGTGCGACAAGGTCAAATCAAAATGGTCAAATGGCACTGTGAGCACGGAGCTCGCTGTGTTTACGTCAAGACTCAAGAGGGCAAATGCTGTTTGTACCATGCAGGTTTGTACTATACTTATAAACTCACTGTCTAAATGGGTTGCCACAGACATAACACTCTAACGCGCCAATGTAGGTGCGATGCACTTATTGGACAGATTTTTTTCATCATTCACTTCACCTACACTCTAAAATTGCAGTCGTTTATACTCCACAATCTCAAGAAACAATTGTTTGAATTTTAATAGTAATTTATTTTACAAATAAGATAAGCATATAATAATAAAATAATTAATAATTAAAGAAAATTTTTAAGGTAAATGTCATCGATCTGGGGTACCATAAATATTGACCGGAATATTAGGCACAAAGTAACGATGTTGAAACAGGCACAACTTAAACTTGACCATTGGCTCTACAAATTGTCCTCGAAGCAACAGATTGATCAACTCGAGCGCGTCAGTCTTTTGGTTAAACTTCAAGCGATACTGGTTGTCCGACTTCATCCGGATTAGCAGGGTCTTGTGGTGACGGCGTAGTTTGACCATCTGTTGGAACTCAAGGGTGATAGTGTTGATGTACGACTTTGCTTCGGTGGTGCCACGAAAGCGAATCAACATGTGGTGGTAACACGCTTTGACCAACACTTCTTGCGATGGCTCGTCAACCATCGAGTAAGTCAGACTAGCTTCAAAACATTTCGTGTAATTGGGCTTATCCAAATACGTCATAGTCGTTACTAGATGGAATAAATTTAAAAATAATGACTTAAAACAATAAAATCAAGCTAAAATAATGATTACTCATATGGAGAAAGACGAGCAGCAAGTGGCTAAATGGCAGGGAGAAGACCTCTGGCCTATTGCCACTCGCCACCACGGACCATGACTGTGACGAGGAAGGTAAAAGTAGACTTGGTTCACTGACATTACTCTGAATTATACTTATCATTATCAACAATACACAATAGATATGCCCTCTAGTCAATATTTGCGCTAAGTCAAGGGATTTTTTTTATGTAACACACGTTTTTAGTTTCTCTTTGAAAAGGTAAACAAGTGTATTCATATTCAAACAAACAAACAAATGCAAACGTCAAACAAAAGTATTAATTAACCAACAAATATGTTAACTCAATACAATAAATTTTTATTATATAAAAAAGTTGAATTTTGATAAAAGCTCTAAACATATGTTTATATAAGATAAAGATATCAAAGCAAACATTAAGTAAATACAAGGAATATAAGAAATAATAAGTGATCATGATTGCTTAACAAGCGTTGGTTTGATGAGTAATTGATGCTTGAACACTGATGAGTTAATCTATAAAATCACATTCATCAAGAGTAAAGATCAACCATCAAAACGCTAAGGGCAATGTTGAAGAAAACAAACAAAAGTGATAAGACACTTGAGAGGTGTAACGAGTCGTTATTGCACCAAATGTTCATAATATTGGTCATCGAGCTGTTCCAGACTTCGCGTGACGAGGTGCGACAGTGCATTTCAACGTAAGGTGACAAGCATTGAGTAAATTGAGTGAGATAAGAACAGGCCTTGTGGCCAATCTCGAAACGAAGCATCGAGGTCAGCGTAAAAGGCCATTGCTGACGAGGTTTGAGATCGGACACAACTGTCGACTCTGTCCCAGAGTCATGTTGCGAAGAACAGGCGCTATTCTTGCGAGAATACTCGATGCAATAGCCACCTTCAATCAGATTACGTATCTGGAACGACTGGCCACAAAGTTCGTGGTGAAGTGCACGCACGGTCTTGATAACTCGTCGCATGTGCATGTAGGCATCGTATGCAACACATGAATCAATCATGCGCTCATAACATTGCTTGAGTTCTTCCATGCGAGAGCACATGTTCTCCAGTTCACTTTCCTCGAGCAGGATGTGGCCATCTTCACTGAACGGAGGCCTTCGCAGTAACTCCTCCACAAGGGAGAAATCTCGCTCCAGATAGGTGTGAAGGCACGCGTGCATCTGTCGGTTGTCAATCTGGCATGCGTTGGCGCCATGCACGATCCAGTTCACCTCCAGACACAACACACAGCCGAGGAGACAAAGCAACGCCGACAGACGAGACTCTTTGCCTCCACGCGACCACCATAGCTCCTCCAACACTGACGGGTACCCAATGGCATCTTTTGTTGTAGTGACAGTGCTTAAACGATGACCATTCTTGTTCGGTGGCATGCTCTCTGCAACAATCTGTTTGGCCTCGTGGGCACCACAACAATCGGTGCACGCACACTGCACGTCGCTTTCCACAACAGCTGTGACACTAACTAGCTTTTTGTTCCACTCACACTCACACCAACAGCTTCTTAGCCAACAGATCTGTATCTTTCCCGTTTTTACTGCTAAATACTTTAAAGAGAGAAAGGGAGAGTGAGTGAGTAAAAGTGGTGGAGGAAACTGATTGAGACACTATTAACTAAATAAAACTAAGTGGGTTATTGCGCGCTCAGTTTTGCTTCGCTGCGGCACTCATCGCGATACATTTTCAAGTTTCAAGTTCTCTTAAATCATCAGATTTTTTCATTATTTACAGTATGAAACACATTTGTATATTCTTCAAAATGTAAATTTAAAAAATTGATTTGTGTAATGTGTGTAAAAAACGTTGTGACTTTGACAGTTTGATGTGCTTTAGTTGATTGATTATTTATCAACTTTGATTGTTATCTGAAAGGGGGTTTTGTTTTGATATGAAAAAATTGGTCGATCTACTAGTTATCCATCAAGAGGGTACCCAAGATAGACCATTGAGATCTCCGTATTGCCATAGACAGCAGACACTGCAGGATAAAGTGGCTTTCTCGGCAAGGAATAAAATGCTATACCGAGAAATTCATAGTCTCTCTCAAAAGCCAAGGTTTGAGAGTCACAATCGAGGATGATACGAAGTCGATCGCCGGTCTGGTAGCGTGGAGCATTGTTGAGCCGTGGATATGTGCCGATGCAGTGGCCGTCGTGAACCAAATGGTTCTCAACCAAGTTCCACCCCCAGCTGTGTGAGTTGAAGCCAATCAGTGCGATGTAACCCTGGCACTGAACACTGGCTTCTTTGGTAGCTATGCCAACTACGGCAACCGTACCCAGCGGCCCATCCCAGCAAACTTCCCAACAGTGACGGCCTGAGACAAAACCGATCTTCCCTTTAGCCGCATCAGTGCCTGACAAAGAAGATAAGAGTTAGCTGCAATCACAACAATTCATCCACTCACTTTGAGCTACCGGATTTCGGTGAAGAGTGAAACCATTAGGCTTGATGTAGATGTTTCGTGAGCATTCGTTTGAATCCCACGAGTAGTAGAAAGCCCGTAATTTGGCCTTGAAGGAGGTCAAACTGGAAAGCACGTTAGACTTGAGTGCTGCCTTCGATACTTTGCTTTGGCAGAAGATACGCCAGATGTCTGACTTATCGTCACTAAGCACGTAATACCATTTCTTGCAAACCAGCATGCATGAGAGCAGATCACGAAGCTCGGTGAAGTTTGCAACAATCATTTCTATCACGTTGGAGGGCAAAAACTCCCATCGAGCTACCATCACCATTCTCTAGCGGGAACAACAACAATCATGACCAGACTGACAGGGTTCTGTGTCAGTTAGTGCCAACCCGGTCAATACACTCGACCCGCTCTGTTTTGGATCGATCCAATAGTGGGTTCGCCCATCACCAGACGTCGCTGACGTTTGACATTGACATTCACGGCCATCAGACAGACAAGTGTTCCGGTTACCTCTTATGGTAAATGATCATCATAAGTAATGATGAGGCACTTTTCATTTAAAGAGAAGTTAAGTTGGCGAGTGAGCCAAGGCGATCAAAATCCAAATGCAGGGCGACGCGCGTGCAAGGTAAAGGTAGCCATAAAGTGTGGATAATTAAAAGAAGCATTGAGAGACATAGTGATTTGTGGTTGCAAAATTAACTACAAGATTCATAAAATTTTATTATTTTAAATAGTTTATTATTATTATTTTATGTTATATAGGAAATAAAATAATAAGTTGACAACTACAAGTAAGAAAGGTGTAGAGAGGGAGATGCATCGATTGTATCGATTCGTCCGGCAGAACTGCAGTTGCATGTGGGGCTTGATCAGTGTAGTGCTGCATTGTTGCCATCCCAAGCCATCTTCCATTTGGCCTCATCATGTTACCACTCACTCTTCTTCGCACCGCACAGAACCACCCGATGCTGGTGGAACTGAAGAATGGCGAAACTTACAACGGTCACCTGGTGAGCTGTGATAACTGGATGAACATAAATCTGCGTGAAGTGATCTGCACTTCTCGCGATGGTGACAAGTTTTGGCGTATGCCAGAAGTCTACATTCGCGGCGTGAGCATCAAATATCTTCGCATTCCAGATGATGTAATCGATCTGGTCCAGGAGGACGAGCGTCATCAACGCAACCGACATCGACCCGATACCAGTAAACGTCCCATCTTGAACCGTGGTGGTGGCAATTCGGCTCGAGGTGGTCGTGGCGGCAATTCAGGTCGTGGAGGTCAAAATCGAAATCAACAACAGAACAGAAGCCGCAAGTGAGCTTCATCACCTTTTTCACACTTAACACTGTCTGCCCTACTTCCCGTTGGTGAGCGTTTACTATTTGATTGGATCATCACTTTTGATTTCATCATGCTTGTAATCATTGTATCCTGCACTGGATTGTGCTGTAAGCTAATCTAAATAAAATGACTCTATCAAACCGAGAACATTAAAACTGACGTGTGAAGGAAATGACAAGAGCTAAAAGTGTCGGTAGTCAATGGTTGCTGTCAGTATTGAACTGGTCCGCAATTAGTTTCTTGTTATCGGGTTTGAATTATCAAGTCAGAAATTGGACCAAATCAGACGGCAAGCGATTGATGGTGTGTCTGTACCGCGAGCAAAGACAATGAATCCATTTGGCCAGCGATGATGCATAATTTATATAGCACGATCTGCTCTCTCCGAAACAATGGCCTGCAGGCAGCAAGTTAGTGAGAGAAAGAGAGAGTCTCAAGCCATCGGTGTATCTGGCAGTGATCAGTAATGACAGTGGACGAGAGCGGAGGCAAACTCGAGCCCTCTGCCAATCGATTGCTTGGAGCAACCAGAGGAAACGATCTCCGGTGGAGACGCTAGATCTAACTGTCAACACAGAGGGCAGATTGTCTGACAAACCACAGTGGTATAACTCGGGAGCTTAATCGCACTGAGCCGGGTGGCACTTGCACCACTCGGAAATAGAAATCGATGCCTTTTGGGAGATTGGGGTCGGGTACAAGACACAGGCAAGATGGTTACAAGTCATCTCACTACGCCTCCAAGTGGTGCTTCGTGATTCGCGCAATTATCACAAATGTCACACACACCAAGACAAGCATTGAACTCATGTGCCGGTGACATCACCGTGCCACTTTCACTGCATTGCACTTACTCCCAGGGAGTGACGTTCCGCACAGGTTTCAAGGCAACACTCAAATGGCAAACGTCAAAATCAAAATTCACTCAGCAATCTTCATCTATCATATTTATTTTCAATTGTCTAATATAAACATTTGAGAAATAAAACAAGCTAACAGGGGAAAGAGAGATGCGTGTGGTGGTGGTGGCAATCAAGCAAAAATGACAGATCAAAAGCAGCGCAGATGAAGCAAATGAGTTTCATTTTCTCCAAGAGATTGAATTGTACACGGCACGATGATGTCTCGGGTGATGAAGGGCCCGAGTTAAGTGCAAGTCCGAATCGAAAGTGGGACTGGCCGATTCGGGAGTTAATCGTTCGCGAGATAAAACTCATCGTGGTGAAAGTTCAACATCGAGGAATAAGCAGTGACCTCGATTGACAAACAAGAAGATATGTCGCGATCGCGACCGCGCCGCTGATTGGTGACATACATGACACACCCAGCACGACTGAGACGAGTGTGGGGGGCTTAATTCCAACAAAAAGCTAGACTAACTGGTGTGGCGAGTGATGGGGCGATGACAAGCAGAAGAGCAACATAACAGAATAATAAGAAGAATAAGGAATAATCAAATATACAGGTGTGTGTTGTGTGAGTGCGCTCGGGTGGCAACCACGATGAACTAATTCATTGCGAGAGCTCATCGACGGCGTGGCTTTCAAGAAGAGTTCCACTTGGTGACGGGCAGGGTAAGCGTGACTGGTTATTTACAAGACTGGGGAGAGAGAGAGAGAGAGTTGAGTGAGAGAACACATCACTGCTGGGACGACTGCGGCATGCACGAGCCCGTGGCAACGAGACGAGCCATTTGGCTGAGGTATCGGCTCGTGTTCTGCCAACTCACGTCGCGCATTGATGAATGACTCAATACAAGATGATTAATTAACAAGGTTTTTGCTTTTTGAATTGACACTCGTAATGAAGCAGATGTAGAAGGGGATGACCGACTCGAACGATGACGGATCTGACTTGATGCCATGCACACACACTCACGTGCACTCAATGTGACTGACTGGATAGCACTCAGATCGGTTGCAGACCATCACGGAAACACAACAGATGCAGATTTCGGGGCCAACAATAACAATTATTTAATTTGATAGATCTCTAAAATGGGGCAGATATAACCATCAAGAATTGAAACAAGATGGACATATCTTGAGGGTTTGAGAAGTGACTATTTCTTCTCAAATATAGGATCTTGCACATGCCCAGAATCCATTTTGTTGGAAACCTTGCCCTGGCCAGCTGGGTAAGAATTCTCCACGCCAGCTCGCCTCTCGATCTCTTTCCGTATTGTCCAGTCGTATTCGTAATCGTACTCATAGTGATGACTTCGAAATAAGATACGAAATAGTTGCCGCAGGTACATGTAGTCAGGATCTTCTTCGAACCGTAGTCCTCGGCAGTAGTTGAGAAACATTTGAAACTCGGAAGGAAAGCCTAAACAAAGCATCTCGATGGGAGTGGACATTTTGCGTTCTGTGATACGATCGTACTTTTGTTTCTTGTTGGATGCTTTCAGTCCTTGCCATGGTAGAGAGCCTCGTAGAAAGTAGATTAACACGTAACCGAAAGACTCGAGGTCATCGCGTCGACTCTGCTCAATACCCAGGTGGGCGTTGACTGAAGCATACCGAGCAGTGCCCGTCAGGTGTTTATCCTCCCGGTACTCGATATGCTTGCCTGTTCTTACGTCATAGTATTTCTTGGCCAAGCCAAAGTCAATCAGATAAACACGTGGTGAGAAGCGACCAATTCCCATTAGGAAATTGTCTGGCTTGATATCACGGTGAATGTAGCCACGTGAATGTAGATACTCGATTCTGATTAGCATCTGGTCGGCCAATATCAAGACTGTCTTCAGTGAGAAACGCCTTCTGCAGTAGGTGAACAAATCCTCGAGAGAAGGTCCGAGTAAGTCGATTACCATGATCTGATAATTCTTCTCGATGCCAAAATAACGTAGCATTGGGAAGCCAAAACAATTTTGGATCGACTTGTAAACATGCGCCTCATATCTGAGTTGTGGGTGACGTGCGGCCACGGGCTCAACCTTAACTGCAACATCTTCTCCATTCTGTAGGTTGATGGCGCGATAAATATCGCCAAACGACCCAGCACCGATGGGCCGCATGATGCGATATTTGTCACCCACTACGGTGTTGCACAGGTTTGACCGAGACATCTCTCCACTTGTGGTCGCCAGGGTGGATGCTTTTTTCCACACTTTGCTTGGTCAATCAAAATGCTCGCTCCCTCCTACAAACACAAAGTATCTATTAGCATTTGGTGTCGACTAGAGTTAAGCAAGCTAAAGCACAATCGAGACTCAATTGACCTTTCCTCCACCACTTGATCGTGAGGATGAGTAATGCTTCAAGCCACAGACGAGGATGAGGTTGAAACAACAAAATAAATAAAATAAAATAAAGGTAACATCATAGGAAAAAAGGGGTAAAAATGAAGGAAACAATCAAATAAAACTATATAACAGCGCAAAATGAGGTTAGCGCAAAAGCATTTTTTCCGACGTCGAGACGTAGACTGGCAGATGGCCACGAAGTGGACCACTTGGTGGTGGTGGTCTTTTTGGCCAGATGGTCAGCCTTGACGTTGGCCAAGGTTGGCTTCTCTATTCCACTCCTGGTGGCTCAACTGGAACCTCAAAGTTGGAACGGGACTCGGAGCGAGACGGAACAAGACGGAGCTGGACCGTGCTGGTTCGATTAGCACACGGGGCGAGAGGAGACGAGCGAGAGAGAGCAAGAGAGAGAGAGGCAGGCAGACTCGGCGCGATTGGCTGGAGAGCGAGCGAACGGCACTGTTCCTACTGCTGCTCGCACCGCAGCCAAGCTCGCTGGCCTGCAGCAATTCAATGCAACAATACTGAAGGAGTGTGAGGTTGCGTGGCTGTGCTACTGAGGCTGATTGCCCACCACCACTGGCTCTATCGAGTCAAGTCGAGTTGTTGTTTTGGAATCTCACTCTACACCTCGACGGGTGCTCTAAAAGGGCGGGCACACCACTTAACAGCTTATATACAATTCAACACAGTGGTCCGATCAAACTCTATTCAAACGGCCTAATTAAATGGATGTTTTAAAACCACATGAAACCATAACTTGGAGGAAACAGAAAATAAAATTCAAATATATTTTGATTTGTTGGCTTTCAAGTTAAACCAAACGATTTGACTGGTTTTTGCCTGTCAACTTAAAGCCTCTGAAAGATAGAACTTTCCAGGGAATACATTTTTAGAAGTGTCTTCAATTGTAAAATAACCGGGTTTGGTGTGGTTAGCACATTAGACCAACAATGACAAAACTCATCAGAAATCTAGGAGAAATGGACTAATCTATATATATTATATACGCCCTGCAAAGCTTGCAATCAATTGACTCACATTTGGCCACACTATGACCTTTTTCTCAGTCAATGAAATCCCCATGGAATACATCTAAACTCAGTAGCGTTGGAATTTGCTAATTTGTTTAAGCAAGTAATTGTTTTTGGTTTGTTTTCGTGCCGTTACACGAGATGGTAAACGTATGTTTCGCGCCGTTTTTGTTTCTGATTGCCCTGATCTTGCATGGACACAGCCTTTTTTGAGTTTCAGTCGAGATCTAAACTAGCAGAGCACGAGAGAGAGAGAGAGAGAGAGAGAGATCCAGGAGAGAGTGGCTAGAAGGCTAGTAGAAGCACTGGGAGTGTGGTGTGAGGAAACGAGTGGTGTTGACGACGAGTCGACGACGCACTGAGCAGGCCAGTACGGCGCAGACAACACTACAGTGACTACACGCCCTACCAGTGCTACCACCACCACTGCCTCACTCCAAATGACGCACAAAGCTTTAAGGGAGATAAACCGAGAAAGTGCTGCCTCACTGGCCTGTTCTAAACTAGTCGTCCCAGGACGCCACCGCCAATCATGCTTGTGGAAGCGAGCACCACAATTTCTCCAATTAGGAGTATTGTGAGATTAACTGTACGCATGTGCTTGACATAACACGCATTCTAACGGTTCACAACGCATGCTCACTTAAGGTTGAAATAACACACTTGAGGGGTTGCAATTGGAAAATAAGTTCAAAGGGGAGAGAAGCTAAGGTGGTGGTGACACGGCGCGGTAGTCTACTGGGACACTAAACCAGTGCGTTCCACTGATGGCCAAACATTTTTGGGACGCACAACAATAAACTCGACACTCGTTCACACCGTGTGGTGAGCGCGCCAAGTGAGTGCCATCCTCTCTAGTCAATTGTTACATTCACACTCGTGATTATCGATATACCATGATCTCTATCACTCACCGATTAAGCAATTAGTATGAGTGGAACTCCATTTTTGTTCATGTTATTATGACAAATAATACATTATGTCTAGATTATTTTCAAAAAATAGTAAAATAAAATAGGAATCGTCATTATATGGCACAAGGTTAAACTCAATGCGCGATTAGTTTTATAATTAACAAAAAAATCGGTTTTTTGTAGAAAACAATAAACCGGTATACTTGAAAATGTATTGTGCAGGGTAATTCGTATTTAGTTACGAGTTCACTGTTTGAATACCTTGTTGAGCATCGTGAAGTAACCCCTATGATAACGTTAACTAGATTAATAACTGACATTGAATGATTACAGTGGGATTCTTGTTGGTGGAGGTGCACAGGTTTTAAATGGTATAGTAATAATAAAAGCATACAAGCACCACTTGGTGTGTTCGAGTGTACTTGGATTCAGTGCAAGGCCAGACGTGCCGTCTGATAAAGTTGTGTAGAGTTGAGTAATAGCGGTGTGGACAAGGTGCCACAGTTAGCCACATCTGCGAGGCTGCCACCAACGCTACTTATTCACCACCTCACACCGCAACATTATCACTGTGACATTATGACTTCGATATGATTAAATTAGCCATAGCTCGTCACAATCCAAATTCAGTAACCAAAGCTGTACGCGCAACGACCTTGTGGGCATATACAAATGTAAATGGGTAAAGTGTCAACACACGCGTGCGTTTGCGTTCGACCACAATTGGTCTCGCTTGACCACTTGGTCATTGCCATTGTCGCCGGACAGTTAGACACACAATCTAAAATATTATTCAATTTTGAAACTATTCCAAAAAATAGAACGTTCTGGGATTGTGACAATGTGATTAGGTCAAGATCTAGTCTAGCAACTGGGCAAGTTGATGGCTTTGTTTGCAATCAAATTGAAAATTAAGAATCGAGTATAAATCGAATGCGGGTAATACTGGCTGGATCATAATGATTCATCACGCTTATTGCAGAAGCTCTTGAAACTTAGAACGCTTCTTGTTGTCTTAGACAATTCTCAACAAGAGATAGTCCTGTTCGTGTGGCGTCACCCAGGTTACCAGTAAAGTCACATATAATAACAATACAAGTTAATAAATAAATCTTTGTATCTTATGTTAACGCTCAATGCAAGTAACTTGAACGGGCAAAACAAACACGTTTCTTAACTTAAAATAAATAATTTGTTGAAAGAAAGCAAAAGGTTGTGTTGAACCCGTTCAATGCTTGACATGACTAAGCCTAAGTCTACGTTTAGAACAAAGCTGCGTCACTTGTAGTATAGTGTTTGGAAAATCTCATGTTTTATGACCAATTGTCTTTATGCTTTACCAAGGAATAAGAGAAACGAGTGGGCGAATTGATTTCGCGACCGCCCTCTCTATCTCCTTCTCTTGTTGTTCAGATTGCGCTCATTACGACTGGTGCACAATGTGATCGATTGAGCCAGATCGATTGATTACCGTCCAAGTAACACTGAAGAGTGACGCCACACTAGTGTCGCTTGAGTAAAGTGTTGCACTGTGAGGCATAGGGGAGCTTGTTAATTAAAAAGAAACTTTGCGATTGCTTGGCGATAGTGGCCAAGTGGAACACTTTTGTCAGTGGCATTGTGTTGACACAGGTATCGAGGCCTGTGCGCCACTTTGCGCCTAGTCGGATTGTAGTCTCACGTCAACAGAACTTCTTTTCGGTAGCACCACCCATCACAGGGGGTATTGACACAAGTCGAGTGAGTAAACACTTATTAGTTATGACTTTTACTCTACAAATACTACATTTACAACCAGAAAGATTCATCGCACTTGTCACTCGCAATCAAGGATATTTCTTAAGCAACCAAAATCCGTGTATAGTGACCTTTAAGATGACCTCCCAGTGGTCTCACTGGTTGTTTGCTAAGGCGTTGTCTTTGCCAGTTCCGCCAATCGTCACGTTATCACACTTGATCTATATTTGAGGAAGAGTTGATATGCGACACTGTAGCCGTGCCAGATTAACCCATTGTCATTTGGTACTTAGTTTCCAAAGCAACTAACACAACAAACTTTATCTTCGCATGTTTTGCACTCACGCGGAAAAGAAGGCACATGATGCGAGAAATTGTGGTTGGGGTGGTAGTGATAGTGATGTGCAAAATATGCATTGACAGTTTTACTGCGTCTCATTCCTTGCAAGAGAAGTACCGTTTGTTGTAACAAGTATATACTACAAAATACGGATAAGTAAAAGGGATAATATGTGCCAAGGCAAGAATACAAAGTGGACAGGAGAAAAGGCGCGCAATGAATTTGAATGGAGAGTGAATCTATTTCGACCCTGAGCGCTCGAGGGTGTTTGGGGCAAACCGGCCACTCAAAGTGACAGTTGCGATTGTCTCCACTCTCGCCGGCACGTGGTTGGCCTAGTCGCGATTGTTTTGTGATCTCACCCCACTGGTCCTCTGGTCCCCTCTTTCAAACCCAATCATGTCAGTTGGCAAGAATGGCAAGACAGATGTGCTTCATGCCACGATTCCATCTGTCTTTCCGTTTGACAGCTCCACAGTTCGTCTCACTAAAATTGCTGTTCTGGTTATCTCTGCGGTACTGGGTATGATAACGAAAATTTGGTTACAACGCTAATCTAAACATATGTTTGATTAGCTTTTCTAGTGAGATTGTTTTCCGTGTTACGATTTGAAAGTGTGATCCACGAGTTTGATCCATACTTTAACTATCGCACCACACGCTATTTGACCGAGAATGGTTTCTACAGCTTTCACAACTGGTTTGATGATCGCGCGTGGTACCCATTGGGCCGCATTATTGGTGGCACCATCTATCCCGGGTTGATGCTCACGTCAGCGGTGGTCTTTCATTTTCTCCAACTGGTCAGCTTTCCCGTGGAGATACGCAACGTTTGCGTCTTCCTGGCACCTCTCTTCTCCTCGATGACCACTATTGTGACATATGCCCTAACAAAGGAGTTGAGCGATGAAGCTTCGGGACTTGCGGCAGCTGCTTTCATCTCTGTGGTGCCTGGTTACATCTCACGCTCGGTCGCTGGCTCCTACGACAACGAAGGCATTGCCATTTTTTGCATGCTTCTCACCTACTATGCCTGGATCAAAGCTGTCAAGTCGGGCACCGTTTTTTGGGCAGTCCTCTGCTCCATTGCTTACTTCTACATGGTTTCGTCTTGGGGTGGATACGTTTTTCTAATTAACCTCATTCCACTTCATGTTTTGACTTTGATGATTACTGGACGATTCAGCAAACGTGTTTACGTCTCATATTCAGCCGTGAGTGCAAAAGCACATATCGCAAAATAACTCAATATAAAAATAATTTTTCTTGACAGATGTACTGCGTTGGCACGCTGTTCTCGATGCAAATTCCGTTTGTCGGCTTCCAGCCTGTCCAATCAAGTGAACACATGGCTGCCTTTGGAGTCTTCGGACTCTGCCAGCTCTACGCTTTCAACGAATACATCAAATCAAAACTTAGCAAAGAGAACTATGAACTTCTCTTTCGCTCCTTGGTGGTTTTCATTGGCGCGTCTTCACTTGCTGCCATTATTATTCTTACCTTCATTGGAAGTAAGTGTTTGTAATTTGAAATTCTTTCGAGTTGATCATCCTTTTTCATTAAGAAATCTCTCCTTGGACTGGTCGATTTTACTCGTTACTCGACCCGTCCTATGCAAAGAATAATATACCGATTATCGCTTCTGTGTCGGAGCATCAACCAACTGCGTGGTCTTCATTCTACTTTGATCTTCAGATGTTGGTCTTTCTTTTCCCCGTCGGACTTTACTTCTGCTTCAAGGATCTCACTGATTACAATATCTTCATTATTCTCTATGGCGTAACCAGTATTTATTTTGCGGTATGTTATCAATGGAATTATATAGCAGATATTAAAATAATATATAACTTTCTTCAGGGTGTTATGGTTCGTTTGATGTTAGTGTTAGCCCCAGTTATGTGCATCCTCTCTGGTATTGGCATTTCTCGACTATTGTCGGTCTATTGCAAACATCTTAGCCCGCCAGCGGCAGCACCTTCAACGGTTCACTCATCGGGCCACCAGCAACATGTACCATCGGATCGAAAACACAAACGACTTGAGAGCAATTTCGTGTGGAAGAACCAGGTGGCCAGTTTATTTGTCTTCATCTCGACAGGCATGCTTCTCAGCTATGGCTATCACTGCATTTGGGTCACTTCTGAAGCCTACTCCTCACCCTCAATCGTACTCTCAGCTCGCTCCCACGATGGCGGTCGCATCATTTTTGATGATTTCCGAGAAGCTTACTACTGGCTACGAATGAATACTCCCGATGATGCAAAAGTGATGTCCTGGTACGACAATGGCATAGCGTTGGGAGAGCGTTTTCTCTAAACGATTTACCTTTTAGGTGGGACTATGGTTATCAGATCACTGCAATGGCCAATCGAACCATTTTAGTGGACAATAACACGTGGAATAACACCCACATCTCTCGGGTTGGCCAAGCAATGGCTTCATCCGAAGAGAAAGCTTACGAAATCATGCAAGAGCTTGACGTGGATTATGTGTTGGTTATCTTTGGAGGTCTCACCGGATACTCCTCGGATGATATCAACAAGTTTCTCTGGATGGTCCGCATTGGTGGCTCCACCGAACGCGGCAAACACATCAAGGAGACCGACTACTACTCCACTAGCGGCGAGTTTCGAGTTGACAAGGAAGGCTCCAAAACGATGCTCAACTGTTTGATGTACAAAATGTCCTACTATCGGTTTGGTTCGGTCTACACTGAAGGAGGTCAGTGCTCTTCACTAGCTTATTCTCTTCATGTTCCTAATTCTTGGCGCTTTCTGCATTTCAGGCAAACCACCTGGCTTTGACAGGGTGCGAGGAGCTGAAATCGGCAACAAGGACTTCGAGTTGAACACTCTGGAAGAAGCCTACACCACCGAGCACTGGCTCGTTCGCATCTATCGAGTCAAAAAGATGCCCAATCGTGGCATATAAAATGCAACCTAGTTGTTGACGTGTAAATAGAACTTTCTGATATACATCTGCATGTGAAACCTAAGAGCTCAGACATATTTTTGTAAATGTGTAATTTTGAAAATATATATATCATTTATTATTTCTACGCAAAACGAGCCCAGTGACTTGCTTTCCTGTCTGACCACCAAAAGATAAGGTTGGGGTCTCGAATTCATGAATTAGTTCAAACAAACTTTCCTCTAGAAGAAATTTACAAAGTTCTTCCTTGGTGAAGTTGCACGACATTATGACAAAGTGGCCTCCAGATTGGAGGTGATTTTGTACAAACTCTAAGTATTTCCGTCGGTTTAGTTTGAGATCTGCATTGGGCATTAGACAGATGGCATCGTAGGTACCCTTGTCGAGAATCACTTCAAATTCTTCGTTCAGCTCACAGTGCTTTTGCAATATATCTGTCGTTTGAAATCGCAGTCGAATACAATTGTTAATATCTGAATACATCTTTTCACAAAATTCGATTGCTTTCTCTGAGTAATCAATGCCGAGCAAGTTAGAGAAACCTTTGGATGCCAATTGAGCCAGAATGTAACCGTTGCCACATCCAAGGTCACAAATATATTCTAAAATCGAAAACAAATAAAGTAAAATCAGAATTCAAAGTAACACAAAAAAAGAAAGATTATACCATCTTTGTTGACATTCTCGACAATCCAGTTAACAATCTTCAATGCGTTACGTTTGCCAAACCACGTTTCACCCGTATCACCATGGTCTTGGAAGTTGGTTAGCTCTTCGTCGTAAAACTGATCCCAATATTGCTTTGTGCCAAGCGTGGATTCGGAGAGAAACTCATCTTCGCTCATGGCTGGACAATTTTAAAAATAAGATACTGTGTGAGCAATGCATGCAGGCTGCGTGATCACATGTGTCAATGAGTGCGCTGACGCGTAAGGATTGCACCAGGTTAGAAAGGGGTGTGGCCTATTTAAGGTAAATATAGTGAACTACAACTAATATATTACACCTTTTCTTACAAATTACTGTCTTTACTGGTGCACAAATGCTACACATCCAGTTTGTGAAAGGCACCAAACATATGCACTTTCTCAAAGGTGCTTGTGAGCTTAGTGAAGTGATGTAATAATAATATATTATCATAAATCATAAATATATATATATACTAGTGTCATCACCTCAAATTGTGCCATGTGTTGCATCATTATTTCATATGTTTCAAATCAACCCCAAGTTCAAGCCTTGCTTGTTTTTGGTTTGCTTTGTAAGTCATCGTGATAGAGAATAAACAAAACAAAAATCTATCCGATTGGATATGCAATGTGATTTGTGCACCATATCCTAAGTGCAATTTCAACTCTCGTCTTCTGTGTATTTGTCCTTGGCAAGTTATCGACCACCTCTCGTTTAGACGGAGTGACTTTGCTCCGTGTCTTGCTTGCTCATTTCACTTGCCGAGTTTGCTGGTCTATACTGCTTTCTCGGTGCCGAAACATGTCTTTTACTGGCAAGACCTTGGTGCTTGATACTGGAAATATTGCTAATATAAGTATTATTCAGCAAAATGCATTGAACGATACAAGTGAAGAGGTTTGTTGTTGTTTTAAATCTAAATTTTTGTAATTAAACTTGAATTGTTTCTTTGTTTTGCAGGCTGTAGAAAGCTTTGAGTATCTGGTCAACTCTCATGAAAATGCAGAGTCGACCAAGTATGAGGTGTTCAGTAAGAACAATTCAACGTGTGTTCGCGTTTGTCACGATCCCCTCGATGGACAAGAACGAAGTCGAGTGAAACTTACCGTAAAACTTTTCATCTATCCCGAGTTGTGCTCTGAAGAAAAGCAAAGACAAGACATCATTGAAGAGTTTATCGAATTTATATTCAAAGTGATTGACGGGACCTATATTGACAATCTTGTTTTATCGGTGCAAACCAACGAAATAGACCAAGTAATGCCCAATTTAAAAGAATTTTGGACACTATGCGAGCCATATGTAGACTCGGAAAAGGTTCGCGCCTTAGGAGTGAGTGACCTCACTCTGGAACAGCTCACCCAACTGTACCAGTGGGCTGGCAGGGTAAAACCATCCTCGTGCGAGGTCAATCTGGTGGACTGTTGCGTGATTCCTCCTCAGATGGCTGCTTACGCTCAGCAAAAATCGATCACTCTCCTCACTCATAACGACCCTCTAAGTATGTTCTTGCTTGTATCTATCTTGTCTTATCTAACATTGATTAATACTCGTCTCAGACGACTTTCTCCCGCAAGATCGACTGCGAACCACGTTGGATAATTTGAAAACTTGCGAGTCTTTCCGTGACTTAGTGCCTGAAGAGAGTAACACTTTAAAGCGCAAATGGGTGGCTCGCTACAGAGTGATGATGTATAGTCAAGGTGTTCTCGTTTCCAAAGGCTACCTTGCTGCCATGCAGTTTAACTGATCATCGATCACTGCCCTTTGACTAACTCTAGTGCTTATACCAACTTATCACTGTCACTTGTTATAAGTTTTTTTTTGTTTATTATTATCGTTACAAATTGCAATACACCAGAGAATTTTAATTATTTTCAGGTTTAGCAATGGTAGAGATGTTGTCTAACTAGACTTGACAGTCAAGACTGAATAGTCAAGACAATAAATCTCATGTCCGCCGAAGGGAAAGGAAGCGATCCACTCTCCGAGATTGTCTTTCCACCAAATCTTGCCAATTTGCTCACTGGTCACGTCGCCTGTGCGAAGGGTGCACTTAGCCACGAAATAATGCCGTCTCTGGCTTTCCTCATGCTTGCTACAGTGCTCAATAGTCTGGTTGAGCATCGATGCATGTCGCTTGCAGTTCCACCTTACGGGCACCTCTGTAAAGCTCTGGGAGGGTAAACGAAGCATCAGTTTGGCTCGTCTCAATCGGGTGCCACGGTGAGTAGTGATTGCACCACGCCAGTTGCGACTCCACTTCATCTCGATGGCTCGTCTTACTCGTCTCTTCTTGCTGTTCGAAGCTAGCTTCTCGCTAGAGAGCACTTGACTAAATCGATTGGTCCGTGGTCCGGACCGGATCTTGCGGCCTATCTGAGTACCACCAAATAGCACATTCTCTGGCAACAAGCTGACGGGACGTCGGAGAGCCACCCACTCGTATTTGGTGTTGGAGTTTTCCACTAGCACTTCAAATTGGTTCAACTGTACCTCACGTCGATGGCGTCCTATCGAACACTTGCCTATGCCAATCGAGTACTTGCCCGGAATTACTTGACCACTATATTGGGTTCGACAGATGAATAGCTCACGCCCGTCAATATCAAGGCCACCTTTGAAGGGGCGATACTCTCCTTCTAAACTTGTGTTGAGTAATGCCGGGATTAATACTGCAAATCAATATGATTATTTAGTCTTAGTAATCATTATAATCATTGTAGTGTTTGAAAATATCTTTCGAATGTGGGTTTATATATATTAAGTGACGAAAAATCGGGCAAAAACCGGTTTATCAGATAATGCCCCATATCTATAAAAGTAGAGATGACAGCGACTTTTTGATAGTCAATTATTGTTCCTTAGGGTTCATTCTATAATATTAGCACTACGAGAACAAATGGGGGGCAAATTTTGCAAAAATGCCATATTGTGTTAATATAGGTTATGGCTTTTCTAGCTCTCTAATTTAGACTCTTTGCCGCACTCAACAGAAACGTATTGACAAGAACAAAATAGTTTAAATTGATGAGCAAGAAAAGCGACAAAAGCATAACCTCTCAATATATACAACATAAATAATAATAATAATAATTTTATTTTTTTTTAAATTTTATATGCAACATAAAATTACTCTATCACTGAAAACGAGCTATAATCATTAGTGACTTACCAGGAGTACTAGTTTGTACTTGCCATGTAGAAATTATTGTAACCAGAAAAAGCAAATTGTATTTAGATTCGACCAGATGTAGGTTAAAATATAACTTAAATATCAAGCTTAAATGATTGGCGACCGATGGCATTGTGACATAATCTACGAGTTAGTTCCACAACCAGATGATGCTGCCACACGATGACACAGCTCATCGTTACTGGGAGTGCTTGGGTGCACGCCACTGGATTGCTCCTGGATCGCCACTGACCAATTGATGAGTATCACATGTGAGTGTGTGTTGCAGCGCCATTTTTTGTCAACCACTATCGCCATCCCCTTGACTCTCTTGCATGGCATCTTGTCTGATGAGCAGTATCGCGTGTCGTCTGTGAGGTGGCGAGTGCACTTACTTCTCCTTCAGGTGACACGTGAAGGCGTTCTCGTGGGGGCCAGATGCCCGCTGACTTACCAACAATTAGCGGCACACTTTAGTAAGTGCTTTCATTGCAATACTAATTAATTTTACCACTTGGCATCAAAACACCACTCTGGCCAATAGACTATCGGGTCATTATCTGTCCTCAGAATACTTTATTCTCGTCTAGTGCTTCAGCAAAAAAAACAATGGTACGACTCTCGCTTTCGGTGCGTCAGTGGTGTGATCTACGAGCCAGGTGACATTACTTGTCAGTGGCGCGCTCGATTGATGAAGCAAGCAGGTGTTGAGATATTGCTCCCATTGTCTCTCACTTGCACTCGCTATTTGACACTATTGTTTTAATTGAGTTAACATTTGACGAAGATAAAGCATTCATTGATTCTTGTGCTTTACATAAAACAATGCGCACAATATTTATGTTATATAAAATTAGTTAAGCCTTAATTTTTTACAAGAGGGCCGGCGCTAAAGCGCCGTCTGCCTCTTGTAAAAAAACGG
>DVQH01000308.1:0-29712 GCA_018231625.1 Papilio phestus
TATTTGTAAAAAATAAATTATTTGCAAATATATTTGCAGCTCACTCTGTGAGTGTGTGACCATTTTTCGTCACAAAAAACACTGTTTAATGAAGGAATATCAAAGTTCTATAAATTGACGTGCGGTGTTCATGAACTTATCCTGAGAGGAGTCAGTGGAACTTAAAGCACACCGCAAGATTTCGACAAAATGCATTATGCCAAAATGTCTCATATTCTTTGTTGGCCCACATAGGACCGGATACAGTGTCAAGTTACGTTTCGTTTCGCGGACCACCAAAACTCACAAGCACCATCATTACTGCCACAGACGGCTATCCAGTGGCAACAGCAGTTGACCAGCAATAGTACCAACAGGGACTACACGCAATGCATACATAAATCTTCGATATCTAATCTTGGCATTGCCTGTGGACCGGGAGATCAATGATCAAGCCACTGATTACTTAAACACTTCTTACTGCTTTACGTTGCGGTTTTCACCAACAGTAGAGAGCGAATTTGTGAGTTTTAGCACGTTTGGGCAAATCGAATGAAATGAAATTACTCTGTCCGGTAAGGTTGACCATCGGTGAGTCAGTGATTTTATTAAAGCGTGAAGTTGCGCAGAGCAAATGACCTGATAGCTTGACTAGCGTGGTCGTCATTGGTGGGCTTGGTGGGATGACTACTGAAGTGGAGTGTAGGATCTGGCTGGTGATAAGCATGGCGTCAGACTGGACCGAGGTGGTCAGTGGTGGACAGAGGTGGTCAGAGGTGGTCAGTGCCACCAACGAACACCTCGAGCGTGCTAGCCTCAGCTAATCGGTAATGGGGCGAGCCATCGATCTTGCTTGAGCTACAAACATGCAGCTTCGCCTGCCAAACATTTCTTAGCCATGAGAGCATTGTCTTCACTAAGCTCTGAGCAATGCTAATGAGCTGCTAGTGTTGTAATGTGACAACAAGATGATAGCGGGCAGCAGCCTCTAGGCAGAATGTGGCCAACTCTGTTGCAGTAATCAATAACCTAGCGCGAACAAGTCAAGAAGGCGCCAAAATAAATCTAAATTCTGTCATGTCTAGGTTTGAGCGCAAACAGATAAGATAACTGCCAATAATTATTTGTTGACTTAGTGGAGCAGGCGCGCGCGAATCACCGACGCTACCTCGCACCTCCAGACGTGAGTGAGAAATAAATTTTGTCCTTGCTGCGAGGGCAGCTAATAAATTGTGTCAGCGTGTGCACGCTCGCACGAGGCAGCGAGAAACCGAGAGAGAGGGAGAGAGAAAGATGCGGCCACGATGAGTGCAATCGGGTTGGTGTTCGCGACAATGCGTCGATCGAGCCAGGCGAAGATATTTACGAGTCTCTAAAAGAATGCCATTGGTCGAACCCAACAACGGTTGTGGTGAGGACCGAATCCGGTCTGGCCGTCAGCGATCACTTTATCACCAGGTACTTTACAACCATCACTACCCGGTTACATATTAATAAAACTTTGGCTAGTAAAGACAAACAACATCAATACCTGTTTGATTGCATTTGGTTGGCATCACTCATGGTGAAGCGAGAAAATGTGTGTCCACACGGACCTGTTTCAATCAACGCTTTTGTCTGCTATTTCCAACGCCTAAAAGTCTTAATAAATCAATAATTTAAAATCTAACACAAAATAAATAATGGTAACAATACTTAAAAATTGGAAGCATTAACGTCATGTTATCCAAACTGAATAATTAATTCAAATTTTAGCTTTAAATCAAAATTTTATTGGTTGATTTATAATAGCTATGGTAGTGACAATGATAATGAAAACGAAATAGAATTTTACTTGAAAAGCGAGAGAACATGTGTACAATAATAAATTAGACTTCTTGTACAAAGTGAACTGAGTGAAAACACAATTCGGGAAGAAATATAAAATAATAATAATAAAGCACCTGACAACTGGACTATCGTAACTCGAATTGGCCGGTAAGTCGATAAGTATGATAGTAAAAAAGGGTTCCTGCTCAAAGTCTGATTGGCGCTACGTGCCAGGTGAGTGGAACGTGGATCGTGTTAAGGTCCAGTAACTGGGAAAGACTGGAATGGGTCGACTGGGGTTGGCGCGGACTAGGTGGCGGCGATGGTGGGTGCTGCACTTGGTCGATTTGTTTCCAGCCCTTCCACCATGCGTTGCATGTTTTTCAACTCTTGAATCGACTCCTTGGTGGTGGCACTACTGGTCATCTGCTTGACTGCTTTGTCCGCGCACAGCACCGACTTATCATCAAAGTTGACCGGTGAGGAAGGTTGAGAGAGATTGCTGTGTGGACTGCTCCTCGCACTGTCCACACTGCTCGGTTGGTCACTAGAATGTGACCTAGCTGGCGAACCGCAGTTAGATGACACCGAGCCAGCTCGTGAACATTTCTTGTCGCCTCCGTTCTCCATCTCGTGACCAGGACTCAACCGAGGCTTATCATCTGAGTCATGTGGTGACGATTGTTTCATTGCCGATTGCTGCGGCCCATTGTAGAGGAAGGGTCGAATTCCATAAGGAAAGAACCTGTGGCCAAAGGCTGAGTTGGAACTAATATTGCTGGCCGCCTTAAATCGCTGATTAAGGGTTTCGTGCAATTGTAACAAATCGCGGCCCTGTTCGAGTTGCTCGTTCAACGTCGAGAGACTGAGAGGAGAGAATTTGGATTCAGCACTGTGTGTGCTCATCACCGGCGAGTTGAGTTTGCCTGAAGAGCTGACTGAGGTGGTGGAAGAAGTGGAGGTCAGACTGATACTAGGTAGGCTTCCCGGTGGTGAGCTCATTGACTGGGGTAATGTGCTACCGGCACTGGTGCCGAACGGCGGAGGTAGCAACGGGTTTGGCACCGAGTCCATGGCAGGCGAGTTTCCGAACGCACCAAAGTAAGCACTCAGCATGGCTCGCGGATCAAAGTTTTTCAATTCAAAGTTGTCTGGATTGACTGAGGAAGGCAGCCGTGTGAAGTCAAATGGAGGCATGCCAAATGGAGATAAAAAGGGAAATGTAGCGCCGGTGCTCAAAGGCCCTAGCATTGGGTTGTTGGAACTGGAAGTGTTGGATGCAGCTCCTCCGGCACCACTGTTACTCGGCGAGAGATTCTGTCCTGAGGGTAGTAACCCTGTTGGCGTAGGCCACGTAGGCATTGAGCCAAAGTTGGCCAGTCGGGACATTGGATCATCGCCTGAGCTGCTTGAACCACTGGCGCTACTACTGGAGTTACTTGCGAAAGGGTTGTTTGGATAGAAACGAGAGAAAAGTGACGGGAAGCCATAGGCAGCGCTAAGCAGGCCATTGCCAAAGTTTCCACTGGCATAGAGTGATGCCAGCTGGCCGAGGTCTGCGTTGCTGTTGCCGAGACCAGGAACTCCGCTGCTCGGTACGCGGCTTTCTTCTCCTCCAAGCTTTGAAAGACTTAGCATTGAGTTGGCGGTCAGTAAGGGAGCATCTTTGGCGTCTGCAGAACAAAGAGAGAGAGAGGGGGAGATTAGTAAAAGATACCAGAGCTAAATATAGCGGGCGTGTAATAATCCATGCGCAATGTCTGCGCAATTAGTCGAGTCAATCAGAAACATGTTAAGCAAATGTTTGTGTTTGAGTCGCCGACATCACTGCGGCAGACCGCACACCAAGTGATATGGTGAATATGACGAAAAAGTGAGACCCATAGAAACGCATGCGTTGTGGCTCAGTGGTGGCCGTCATTGTAAATCCCGCCGCGACGATCGGAGCCACCAGACAGTCGCCAGTCGTCGGACCAAGTGACAATCCAGAGACCAAAAGTAGCAAAGGCAAGTGACAGCGAGACCGCTTCAATTCAATGGAACATGAGACAGTCCTACTAGTAGTTTTCTTAAGACAAGAGACTACTCCGAACTTAATTAGGCATAGATAGATATACAAGTGTCACTAGAGATCAAAGCGGGAGGACAGGCAAACTGTCCTTGGTGCGATGTTCCGTGTCAGTGATCAGCGGTGCAGCGAGAGTGGCTTCGTCGCGTGGTTGCTTTCCTTCCCGACGGCTCTACCCATCGCACCCCAACACCACTACAGCCTTAGCATTTCTCCATGCCACCGCTTGTGTCAACAATAAACGGTAGCTCTGGTCTCAGGCTCAGCGGTACTCACTACACTTAAACTGAATAATTCTGCTCGGTGCATGCAGAGCTAAGTATGTGCAGCGTAGACTGCATCTGCTAGTTCTAATAGCCGGTTCATTAGGCAATAGGTCTACCTCAACATAGCTCAATTTTGGTGAGGCACCGTGTAGAGAAGCAAATTGCTTGCGCCCACCAACCACCGCGCAACGTTGCCAAGCTCGATGGTCAATCGAGAAGGAACACCAGTGCTACGCCTAAGTGACCCGACCCTTCTAATGTTACTGACATGACTCGGCAATTAGCCCACTCTACTGACCACGTACTCACCTGATTTGTCTTTCGACTCGGCAGATGTTTGTTTGGCAGAGTCCAGTCCGAACAGCTTGTGCTGAAAGTCGTTAGAATGGCCGGTTCCGTTGTGACCAGTGCCATTGCCGAGTCCATTGAGCGAGGAGACGGGCGTCATCGACTGGTCGTCTTCGTCCATGATGTCCACTCGCTCGTCCTCATCTTCCGAATGCGTTTCGGCGCCCTTGCTGTATGGCGAGGTGGGACACGACTTGAATCTATCGAAAGCATGTAGCCCTTTGAATTCTTTTTCGTGTCCGTTGAGAAGGTAGTTCGATGCGCCGTGGTGTGCCGAAAGACTAGCACTTGTCGAACCCGAACTCCCGAGACCCATCAGTGTTCTGGTGAAAACAACAAATTCCGTTAGTTCACAGAAAAAACACCAAGGGCGCATTAAACTCACTTTTTTTCTCGCTTCCCTGCACCAGTTTCTCGGAAACCTTTTGCAAATGGGTTGTTATCGATTTTGAGTCGCGTGATCTGAAAAATAATAATAGAAACGTGTAAGGAGTATAGCAAACAATGAATTTGAGTAGAAGCTAGTACCTTTTCGTTTTGGTATGCAGTGACGGCAATGAATTCTGTTTCTTTAAATACATAGGTACGAAAGGTGCTATAGGGTAGCTTGATCAAATCGTTGGCTCTGACTAGATGAAATCGTGGTTGGTACTTGTGCATCGAGTTGAGAATAGTCTAAAGAGGGTGTCAGCCAGTCAAACATGAGCAAATGAGGCACGCACCGGTGGCATTCGACTTACAAAGCCGTGCTTGTCCGCGATGTTGTTGGTCAACTTGAGCTTGTGGAAAGAGACCACTTTTTGCATCCACTGTTCACCAGTGGAAGGCGAGTCCGGATGGATATACATGCGTTTCGGCATTTCGGGATCGGCCTTTCCGGCCATCACCCAGCGTGAGTTGTGAAACTTGTAACGACAGTCATCGGCAGCAACGATGTCCATCAACATTATATATTTAGCCTTCTTGTCCAGTCCGGAGACACGAATCCGAAACGAGGGAAACATTCTGACGAAAAGAGCAAAAAAACGAGAGCAATTAGTAGAGAGCAAGCAATGTAGAGTGAAGTTGCTCGTGCACGCGCGTGCGCCTTGTCCCACCTCTTCCGGCGTGCATTGCATGAACCCACCCTGGGCCAGGCTCAGCCATCAACTGCTCAGCCACGATTGACAAGCGTCGATGAGCATCGGGAGCGGGCGCCTTGCTTGCCATTCTGGACCGGCCATCGATCGCACCACTGCTCGCGCCGATTCTGGCTAACACAACACTATCGCTTTCAACCGATCCCAGCTTGTTCGCAATGCCCAATGCGCAATAGGACATTTTTGAAAATCGAAAAAGGTGACTTCATGAACCTACTCGAATTGTCGATTCTACATAGTCAGACAAATACGGTCTTATGTAATAAACTTTACTTTAAAGCAGTTTGTGAAGCTAATTTTGTTTCACATTTACTTAGGTGACTGGTGTCAATCAGCTGATTAGTGTATGAGCAAAAAACTTTCCAATCGTATGTTTAACAAAAACTTTTCGATAACTATCGAAATATATTTTGAGCACGATTTGACATAGCACACGTTTTGTGTTATTCACTCTCAACCGCTTGCGCCCCGGTTTCGTTAGAGCACAAGTGTTAGGTCCTTCTATATAGGGTCGAAACAGTGAGGCACTCACTTTGCCACCAAAACTGCCATTTTTCTCACTCACAAGGCGAAAAGAAAATAAATTCAATTCGCTCTAGTACGTGATGTATGCAAAGTAGAGACAATCGATATGGAGAGGGCACAGAGAGTGGTTGCCAGTGGGCTCACCTGTCCCACTGCCAGAGGTCGCCCGGTAACGGCAAGCATTGCGGGCAAATTTGTCACCGCCATTGCTACCGCGGCACCTGGCTCGAGTGGCTCTGCCTGCCTCGCCCGTCTAGGCTTCACTAATCCGCTTACACTCATTAGGTGCCGATGGCGTGCAACTCGACACGGGCACATCGCTTGGCCCATCAGTTCTTTTTCTTTGCTTTCACCAAACTAAACGAGTCACCAACTAGGTTATAGGTTTGTAAGCCCATACGACCCCGGTTAGCCCCGAGTCTTAGTTCCAAGCTATAGTGACAGAGCTGCCCACTTCAACCGTTGCATTCAGTGACAATGGTCCTTTTACATATTTCACTTTTTGTCAGGACAATGAATTATTACTAAATTCAATTATGAAAATATAGATAATAATAAGTTTTTACATTTAAATAAATCTCTCAAGTAGAGAAAGTGTGTGTGTGTGCCACTGGCTACGGTTGTGTACAGTGGCCAATCGACAGCGATCAATGCTAGTGGCAGTCTTAGTGATCGAGTGTTCGCCGGCAGCGAGAGTTAGCGTGATGGGTACTGTGCCAGCCGGCGTTATCACCGCCTCAATCGTTCCCCAACAATGGACCGTGCGCGACCCTTGTGGATGTTGTAAACTCCATGTCCCACCGCGGTGGCTCACTCTCTTTCACCGCCTTCAATGCGACATTTGGCGTCTCTGTAGTCTCTCTCTCTCTCTCTCTCGCCGGCGCTATTGAATCTCGAGCAGCGAGCTTGGTGTGCTCGAGCTATAATAACAATGGCCGAGTGAGTGCGAGCATTGGCCGGACACTACCGCTGACTGTCAGCATTGTCTCCTGGTTGCCATCACTATTGTGTGGGGCAACTTGCCGAATGGTATTCTGATAACTGATGAGCCACTCAGTCAGCGCGGAGATTGGCACGAAGGAAGAGCTCGATCAACAGCAATTCATCAACGTAGCATCCATCTGTCGGTGTCTGGGTTAATGCTCTCCTCGACACTGGCTAGAACACACTACGCCATTAGCTCCCATTGGCAACTCGTGCTATAGACACTTGTGATGGGTGAAATGTCGTGCCAGTTGGCTGCCGTGGGCTTGTCCGCACCACACCAACCGGCACGCCGAGCTGCTCCACACTGGGCAACCTTGCATCAATTCAACTACCCCAACACTGTATGAGGATTTGAATTCTAAAGCTCATTGAGCACAAGTTTTGGGCACCCACAATTGTCGAGCGTGGCAACCAATTTGCAGAGTTGACTAAAACTAAGTTAGCAAATCCGTCTAGGGCGACGCGTTGGACAATTTGTTCAGTCAGCCCGCGATTCTCAGTGGCCGGGTGACTCACTCACCGCTTTGCACCACACACACACACTACCACTACGGCCATTGCGCCAAGTCGTCTAATGGAGTGCTAGCGCATGTGCAGTTTCGCTGTTGGTCTACTCCATGGCTCTTGTTGGCACTAACAAAACCAAATTGGTACCACACTGCACTTGGCATTGCGCACTCGGAATATTAATTGATCCAGAGCTTGTTTGACTCATTTAGTTGGCCACTATCGGCCACCTCGCCAATCTCGGACTATTTAATACAAAAGATGCCTATAAGGCTATCGATGCTTTTGAAATGGTGCGAAGGTGCCAAATGGGGAACATTCTGACATGAGTAGTGGATGCCTCGGCGAGGAGCACTTGTCAGTGCTATCGCTTAGCTCAGTTCACGCCTTGGCCGGGTAGCGAGCAGCGCGATAGCATTGGCCACCGCACCGAGAGAGGGATGTGCAGTGAGCGCACGCGCTGCCACACTGAGCACAGGCCGCACTGTGCAACACTGGCCTCTACTGCCGACACCGCTGGCGCGGCGAAGGCGTTAATTTTGACACCTCTCGCTGCGAACGAACAAGCCAATCACCAGAGGCGCTTAATCGAGCGTTGCAGCCAGCCTGACCGCACCAACGAACCTATAAAACAAGCGTGGGGCAAAAGACCCTGTCAATGGTCTCTTGACTGGCTCACAGTAGATATACCTTTATAACAACTTGTCATCATTAGATTGGCACTCTAAGTAGACTGTGCCAAAACAAGAGTGACAAATTGTACCAATGATATCAGTCCTCACACTTGACAGAGCTCCCCCAAAATGTACCCGAAGAAATTCATCTCGATACAATAGTAGTAGGTTAATTCAATTGGCACGGACAATACTAATGTAGTGAGTTTACATAAATGCTGAGCCAACGAGCACTGCACAGACATACACATAGCAATAAAGAAAGCAGTGGGTGTGGGCAGTGGCAATGTGTCCGATTGAGCATCATCTCAAATGGTGGCTAATTCTCGAGTGCACTGGTGTATTGGTGAGGCTCTTTCCGCGCCACTGAGTGCAGTGTCGTGTGGTGCTGCTCTACTACTACTACTACTACTACAACTTGGGGTCGTGGTTGGTGTTTTATTGTCAGTGCCCAAGCGTGTTTCATATCAGGAAGGACACTCATCTCAACAAAACACATGGGCACTGAGGAAAGAGAGCAATTGGATTGGGAACAAGCGTGGGGCAAAGTCAAGCATCGTCAATTACTTGCATCACTGGTCGAAACCATGCGTGTTCGCGGTGGGGACCCCAACCATCTGCGCCAATAAGAGTGATGGTGACAATGTTTAAGTAGACACGTTCTTTGGCTTATTGAGAATGCTTGCTCAAGGAGAGCACTAAGGAAAATGGATTCCATGAACTTTGATTGGCTCACCGAGGTGAACAAGATGAACTGAGTGAGTGTCTCCTCACCTCTCTCTCTCTCTCTCTCTCTCCCCAAATACTTTTTTTTATAATAAAAAATAGAATTAATTACAAAACTCCTACCAAGTGATGTGGGGACACAAGGGAAAGTACTCAAACATCAAAAATCATCTAATCAAGTTAATTGTGAATTACGAATAGTTGTCTCTATCTTTTATCTTATATTGACTTCAATGAAGATATTCAAAACTTTAAATTCTTTCTGTAAGACTGCTTTTAGAGATTAGAATTCCGTATTCGTGTTGAAGACAATTTCACTAAGAATTTTGGCTAAATTTTTGACAATTCAATTTAGATTAGATAAAGTATAGACTGTTGAAAGTTTTGCCACAAAATGCAAAAGCCAATAGCAGTGCCATCTGTATGCGGGTGGTTGGTCATCCGTAGAGTACATCTTGGGTTGTAATCAGATTAGAGGGCAGTGAGCGAAAGAGAGGAGAGACACGCGGTGCACGTCACCACCAGAGCCGCCGCAGTGCTTGTCTAATTAATCAAATTGGATCAAATTTGTTTATTGTTTGTGCCTGGCTGACTTTAAATTTAAAATCTACAGCAGATAGCGAGAGAGCGCGCCCGGCTCAATGTAGCAGAAACGGAATCGGAACAGACGGACGGGCTGTTGCGGGTAGAGTGATGCTCGGCCGGGCAAACTGGCGGTGTGGTGTGGGTTGTGCTCGCGCCAGTGCCAGTGACAAGTTCTAATTTAGTAGACTGACTGCTGCTTCTGGTGGTGTTAGCGCTGCCTCTGCTCCTTCTCTCTGGCTCTTGGTGCTGGTGTGGCCGCCGATGGATAGCTCGTCATTCAGCTCCGTCAGAAACGAGAGCGAAATTGTGAAATTACGCCATATTGAGCAGAGGAACAAAGGCAGACAAGCCAGCGAGCAAATCACTTAGCTAAACAAAGGCAAAGAGGGGCCTGCTAGTGTCGCGCAGCAAACGAGCACCGAGGCCATCGAGCCATACAAAGGGATTTGTCCAAATGAAATGTATCGACTGTGCGCCTACGCCCTGCCACTCGCTGGCTACAGATCGACACTGTCTGATTCAGTGCGCTCTAGTGGCAGAGGTCAGCGCCGGGATGACAGGGCCAATCATCGGTGCAATCGGCGTTCGTCAGTAATGGGGCCGTTTGCACTAAAAGCTGCTCGTCCACTGTCACCGGTGCAGTTGGCCGAACCGTTCTTGCTGTCCAGTGAACGCGGACGACATTGATCCGACACGGCACTGGAGGCACCGCACCGTCTAATAGATAGATACATCTCACATCGGCAATTGACACGCCAATGGAACGATGGTGCCCATCGCACTAGGCGGCACAGTACACACCGCGCGCCAGCTCACTCGAGGACCCATTTGTCAACTGGCCATCTGGCCAAGAGCTTCACTCGATCGATCGATTAGTGACACAATTCCGGTGCATTCACTGTCCTGGTGGGATTCTTGTCGCATGACACACTCATTGCCATTGCGCGTGTGTGAGGCCTTCCCGCCGCGGCGCGCCACCGACGAGGACAACAATGGCGCGCTCGATGCTCGCTCCCGATAATGGCGGCGAGTTACAAAGCAGTGCAAGCCGCATCACCGAGCGGCATCGTCGGCTTGTGTCAAAGTGCAATCGATCATGGGCGATGTAACCGAAGCGCTCAGGTAGTAATCGAGCGCTAATGATTCGGCGGCACTTCGATCGTCGAGCCGCAAAAGGCAATCAATGGAGTTTGCATCGTGCACGCGCTTCTATCGATCTACCTTTCCATGACTACTCATTAGTTCTTTCATACTTTTCTGGACCTCTCTAGGTGTAAACTTGTCATTTAATGCACTGCTCTTGAGTAAGACCAATCGATTTTGATGCATGCACTTAGTGTGCGATGACCACCAACTATGACAATAGTGCTTGTGTCATTCTCATTTGTAGGGTAGTAGCATAGCTGTATACTTCCCGTTTCACACTCTGATAGTTATATTGCTCGTCATTTCAAGAGTTTCCAAACTGTAATTATACCTGAGTGTTAAGTATGACTGAATTTTGATTTGATTCTTATCATATATGGCTGACTTTAAGCAAAAGCAATAGATTACGGAAAAGTCCAACGATAGAGGCTTTGTGATAGAACTAAGCACGTGGCACAGATCACACGTGCCACTGCCCAATGTTTGGCTCAGAGCAATCAATCTTGGTCAATTGCTAAAGACAGAATTAATTAAAACAATTTGCATGGCTACAAGAAAATTCAAGTTATTGACTGATCCTACTGTGAGAGTGGGAGAGAAAGAGAGAGAGAGAGAGAGAGAGAGAGAGAGAGAGAGAGAAAGAGCATGGTGGCGTGCGCGCGTCTGGCGCCTAGGTGGTCTACATGCTGGGCAAAGGTGAAAGTTCAGTATGGTGAGTGAGCATCGTGGTAATTGGTAACAGTGAACGTCGCGCTGGATGGCGACGTGACGACTGAGCCAATGCACACAACGATGTGATGGACATGCGCCGGGTAGTGATCGGAGATAGATGATGGGCAGCTAACTTTATGCAGGCAGCCAGATCAGCAGCAGCAGAACTAATCATTTTTCTTTCACTTGTTTAGGCATAGAGCATTTAGCCCTAGGCTCAATCAGAAACGAAGATTATGCGAGAAGCACGCACAATGCATTTGGCATGAGTAATGAAAGCGAACCGAGTGACTGACCAGTGCTGGCTTGCCATAAATACGAGCAGCAAGCGAGCGCGAGGCTGGGCTGAAGCTTCTGCTAGCAAGAATGTATTGGCCACCAACACCACCACTAAGACAATGCTCGTTCGCTTCCACGGGCAGCCCTAAACAGCGAATGTATGAATGGAAGGAATGAATTACGAGCAGGGCTAATGAGCTGATAACAAGATGGTACAGCATGGCAGCTAGCGCGAACTAGCCAGCAAATTGCCGCCAGACTGGCGCCTTCATGACGCCAGCCAGACGCGGTCCGCAAGCTCGACCGGGCTGCCTGCTGGCCAGCCAGCTCGATGACCGTCCTCGAGCAGAATGCATGCCCGCTCCTGTCTGCTCGTCTCCCTCTCTCTCTCGGCTTGCCTGTCAGTGAAGCAGGCATCTCGATAGCCCCGAGACTGATGATGATGTGAGAAAAGCATATCACGATGAGCACGATGGGCAAGGCAAGAGCACGCGTGAGACGGGCTAGACGATCGATTGGCACCGGTGTGGTGTGGTGCTTCGTGTAAAACTAGGTGCTAACCGCTGCTGCAATCAGGCAGCAGGAAGAATTTAGCAACTATTCGCCACTGGGCGACCCACTCAGCAGTAAGTCGTATTGCGCGCACCGTGTTGCTCCCGGCCAACTAACCCAACGGTGAGGTCAGCCGGATCGGAACCATGGTATCATTAGTGGTGAGACTGATATTACAAGCACACAATGCAAGTGGCACGCGCTGATGGACGGGTGCACCGGCCATTCCACTAATCACAGTCTCGAGCCTAAAGGAAAGTACTCTTGGTGCGATGCTGTCACTGACCCAATCTATCATTAGGAGGTAGAACGCCTGGACACCACCCCCAGCAGTCATCGATAATAGGGACCAATAAGGCACAAACGCTGATGCAGTCAAAGTTGACATGAAACTGACGAGTGCCAGCTTTGAGTTTCATGACAAGTACTCACGCCTTTCGTGAGTGCAAGTGTAGAGAACTTTGACATTGACATCACTGACCAAAGCATCTTGCATAAGCGCAAGCTACCAATCACCCAGCATGCGTGATCTTCTTCAATCGGAAACCACTCAGCCACTCGAGGCTTGTGCTCGGATGTTTCTCTCTCACCGAATCACTCGACTTCTCACCCTTATTCACAAGCATCGCCAGTCGGTCAACCGACGGTTCTAACCGAGAACAACCAAAGTGTCAAAATGGCCACTTGACTGTGATACTTCTCATTGCATTTCTAATACACGATTTGGCACATTAGACTTATCTTTCTGACCTTAACCATTTGAATCAAGCAATTCACTGCGCTGACATTGTAATTGTAATGCTAAATTAAACGTCAAACAAGGGTCAGAGGAGAGTAGCAAGCAGCGCAATGCGAATGAGCCGATGCTTGCTCGGGGCCGAGTAGTAGGGTCAGTGGCGCGCACTGTCTCTGTGTGTGTATGAGCAGTGGAGGACAATAGAGCGCGCGGCGGATGCACGTCAGCACGTGACTCTAGTTTGTCGTGCCAGCGAGGACAAGGACGTGATGAATGGATGCGGACTTGTCTCATCGTCTCGTCGCTTGCAGGCACACGTGTCTCAACTCATCAGCACGTGCACTCAAGTGCTTGTTAGGAGAACTTGTTTGGATCTGTCGCATTGTGCTCAGTGCTCGCGTGGTTTGACTTGACTTGTGTCGCTACCATGGCGGCGGCAGTGATCCCTAGTCGCCCAGCAGATGCACAAACGATACCAGTCGCCGCCTGTCCGCTCGTCGGCAACTAATTGGACCGGCAGCCATGGCAAACAAACACGCTCTCTGGCCCGGGATCACACAATTCTAGATACTCAAGTCGTCACCCGATGCAAATCAAGCGAGACCAGACACGCAATGGGCAGAAATATGATCCTCACTCCATTATAAAGATGCAAATTAGATTTGACTTTGTCTTGTTGTTCGGGCCAAGATTGGCTTACAGTGATAATTTATGACCTGCGAGTGCCAGCGAGGTGCCAGCCACCAACACTGCCACGGTGATCGGGCCACGGCACCGTGGTAGTGCTTGCCCACCGGTGGTGATCAGCACGCCACTGCCCGCAGCTACTACCACGGTATATCATCATCATCATCATCTAGTGTTGTGCTACATGGCGTTTTTCTTTGGTATTTTTTTGGTATATAAGTGAACTTTCAAATCCCATGTTTAATAAAAAGTTACTACCAAAACCAGCGTATTGTTGCAAACCCAAATTAAAAATTGAATATTAGTGAAAACTACATGTATTCTGTGTTTGAGCTAACCAATTGACCAGTAAACTCAATTATATTCAATCTTCATCAAGCTTCTGCTGCATGACTTGACTAGTGTTGTGCTACATCGACAGTATCAGTGGCAGTGATGGCAGTTGTGGCCAACAGTCATCGATCACCTCACACAAAAGGTGATGATATAGCTGATTAGATTAGAGCAAAGATTAATTTGTGCTCAGTGCTGCTGGTGGTGCAGGCTGGCTCACGGTGCTCGTCTCGCCTGTCCGGCGCGAGCTGTCTGCCAGCAGCGTCTGCCCGCACTCTACACTCGACTACTCTACTCGAGTCAATTCTCCAATCGTATCTAATTTATTTGCCTGCCTGCCCGCGCCTTTCCTGAGTGCGAGCATCATTATCATCAGTCTGCACATTTTGTCAAACTCACTCCCATCGAAGGGGATTGTTGTGGCTAAACCTAGCAACTCGATACTTGCTTGCAGCTAGGTGAGAGGATGTAGCACCAAGGTGACTGGTGAGCATTCCTAACACCAACCCGTCATGCGTTGCCTTCATTGCTCGCCCACGCTACCTGAATCTAGTTTATAATTTTCGAATTAAAGCTAAGCGTAATAAAACTTAAAACGCGCCTGCATAACACTTGTGATGGCGATGGCATTCGATGGTGGTGGTAACAATAAACAATGTCAATTGATCGGTGCTAATCACTTAGTGGCCGAGTTCTCGCCTCGGGCAATACGCTAACCACATACAAGCTTTATGGTGGTTGCCTTAGCTGTCCGTGGAGAAAGAGAGGGAGAGAGAGAGAGAGAAAACACACAAACCCATCGACCTGCGGATGGACGAGCTAGAAGCAATGTTTCAATGTAATTATTTTAATTTGCACGTTGAGCTCGATTAGTGCTGGCAGCGATGCGACAAGCACCGTCCACTCATCACTCAGCTACACTAATCGCACTTCTCGATCTTGCTCTTGACCTTTGCCCTGTGTGTTTGTTTGCACAGCAGAAATGGTAGTAGTGACGATCGCCGGGCAGGTAATTGTCACGATGACACATTAGGCTAGGAGCAGGCACTGGAGTGGCCATCGCCCGAGCTGGCGCGGTCGTGATGCGATCTGGCCCGTCGATGGCTGCTTGCCTGTTTGCAGCAAAAGCTGCAATTGACGCCTGCTCGTCGCGCGCTAGTATGAGATAAACGTGAGAGTGTCAAACACGCCTTAACGATTTCTTAACGACTTGGAAAGCAAGTGAATAATCACGATAAACTGATAATGGCCACTCTCGCCAATGACAGCTCCGGTGGATCTGTCCATCGTGCCCGGCCCAGTCGTCTCGCGCTGCCCAATTGTTTCGCACCCAGACGCGCGGCCACTGGCACCAGTCAGTCAACCAACCGGCAGCAATCGTGCCAATGGACTGACCAATGGTGATGCCATCATCATTACCAATGTAAATTTGCCATCGTAATGGCAGTGGCAATGAAGACGTGAGAATAGCAGGATGACGAGTGCACTGATACACGCAGCAAGTAGTTTGGTGCGTTCAGTGGCCCTCGGCACCACTGCGCGCACTCCTCCTGCCAGGCTGCACGCCTCTCTTGTTAGTCAGACAAATGGCTTGTAGCCAAGGGCTATTTGCACAGCACATTAACAGCTCTCGCGCACTCCACACTTTCGCGCCACTCTGCTCATCTGCGATGTTGACACCTGAGTGCATTGCTGCCCACTGCTGGCACTTTTTCTCCTCGGGCCCGCACTAGTCCAGATGAGCCGAGTTCATTAGCCACTATCTTAGCACGTAGGGCAGACCATAAAACTGCTCACTGGGATGTGAGTTAGGATTCAGGCAGCGATACTATTGAGCAAGTGCGATAAGCCAAGTCCGCGGCGGGACACGTTTCGTTACACCTTTCCACAGAGCCTGACGGGAGTGCATTTTACGAGCGACACTGGCGCGTCGGTGGCCACTATCGGATTCGTGATCAGCACTAACTAGACTGTGCAAACACTGCCACCGAGCAGCTTCTAATCGAATCTATCAGCCGTTGTTCAAATGTGCGCATTTGATTAATTAAAACTGTCACCGCCAGTGGAACAGAACTGCACAAAGTCCAGGTGTTGATGCTGGGGCTCGGTCCAGGTGAGTGTTGCACCCATCGAGCGCGCAATGGGTCGAGTGCTCCACTAGTTACCCAGCTCCAGGCCTTGGTTGCACGCCATAACTGTCTGTGGAGCCTATTAATTAGTCGATTACTGGCCTCACCAGAGCACTATCTCCCCGCGGCAGGGTTGTCTCGCGCATACAAACTGAGACCTATGGGCTCGGTGGTGCAGTGTCGTTCGACAGCTGACAGTGAGTGCATTCTGCACTGCTCAATGACGCTAACAGTGAGGGTGCCATAGAGGAGACGCGAGCCAGCGGTCAGCTCAGTGGATGGAGATAGAAAGAGTGTGTCATGGAAGCTCGACCTGCCACTGATCACTTTACTGTCCACGATGGTGTCAGGCCGTGCGTTGTCTGGCTGGCCATTGAAGTCCCAGCCTGGCAGCTAATTTGATTGTTTCCAGCCAGTCACTTGAGCAGCCCAAGCCAGACAATGTGTCCTAAACCAACAACACTCGCCACCAACACCGTCAACAGCAGCTACAACAAACAAACAAACAAACGGGCAGACAAGACCAGAAACAGACAGATAACGATGCCACCCGTGGAGAGAGTGCGCGCCTCTAGACCTTTAGCCCTGTTCACTGGCTGCGCACGCTCTTGCGCCGCAGTTTGTGAATGAGTGAACCAATTTAGCCAAGTGCCGGTAGGGCTGAAGTCTGCTCGGGTACAATGCTCACTCGCAGTACTGAGACGAGACTCGCTGGGGCTAGACACGCGGTGTAAGTTGCCAGTTCTGCTAACGATTCGCGTGAATTATCGTAGGCATACATTACCGAGTGATTAGCCTCCGTGAGTGCGTGCAAGCGCTTTACTCAGGCCCACTGAGAGTGGTGCAGAATCACCGATTGTAAAAGCGCCCAAATAATGGCTTGTCAGTGAGCCACCAAGCAACGCACGCCTGGCCCGTTTGCTAACAAGGTGCTGAGGTGGTGCCAGCGAAACGGTCAAATACAGACATCACGCTCATCGCTGCGCAATGACTGTTGCTGTAGCTAGACTGACGAGCTCGTAAATCGAGCCAAGCATCGACTCAATGTGGCAGGCCTCTACCGATGCGATGCCTATGTGTGTGTGTGGCCTGGCCGTCAGTAATCGCACGAGGTGGCAGAAGCAGGTCGACTCAAGCTAACAACAAGAAATATGGCCTCGCTCTGGTGGCGCCATGTTTCACGCGAAGTCACTATTTTTTGCCAGGTAGGCGCGTGAATGGACGGACAAGTGAGCCGGGAGCTATTCGGTCACCCACCAGAGATGTATTGGTTCCTGATCCCACCCTGGTCTTGCTACTGCTCGCTAATGGAAAGAACAAATTGTTTGCACAAGCAATGATGCAAATTGAGCTCTAATTGGATCACTCGATGGGACAAGCAAAGTCACGGTGTACACTCTGCAGTATGCGACAACCAACCGCGCCACTGCTAATTGCAAGGCCGCCCAGTGGTAAGGCAAATATTGACACTGACACAAGCTGCACTGCTCCACTACACCCACAGCACTCCACCACCACCACCACCAAACAAATACCAACAAGGTACTTCCATTCTCATCTTTTTTTATTTTGATGTTTAATCAAGTTTATTTTCAACTTTATTCTGTGATTATTGTTACGTAATAACTTGTAAATCTAGATAAGCAAAATAATCAATTTATAATGTAATTAACGACTCTAAAAATTTATTGACTTTGTCGAATTAATTTTTTTCGTCAAAAAATACATTACATTAGACCGAAAAACTACCAATCTTTTATAAACTATTCTAACATCTACCAAACCATTATCCCAACCTCTCTCATCACCAATATCTTAACCTATTCCCGTTCAGTGGAGATGTTATTAGCCTTGCATACTCGAAAACAAGTGCTAACACAATGAAACATGGTGTAGACACGAGGCAAGGGTCAGAGCTGTGTAATTTGTTAAACGAAGGTCTAGATTTTTTAATTTCTATTTATATTAAAAAAACGTATTATTATTATCTGTTTGACATATTGTGTTTACGAATAGTAGGAAATATTACTTTAAATGATAAATAAAAGTTTTATCTAGTTCGGTATTCATTTAAATTTATAATACAAAACAAAGTAATTAATGCCAACTTGTTGTCTTTATAAGGAAAAAACTACTAAGTGCTGGTTTTTTCAAGTGGCAACTTAATGCCGTTTTTCGAAAACAAGCAATTGAGAAATACTGCACAATTTGACCGTCTAGTAGAGCTTGGAAAAAAGAAAAATTGGACTGATAAAAAATGTATGGGCAGCTGTTTCACTGTTTCGCATGTCGGTCGGCTGCTTGGTGTGGGTCTAAGCCGTGCTTAGGCGTGCATCGAGGCGACAACTATATCACCTATCAGCATTCCAAGCGGTGAGCTCGTGTTGAAATTGACACCATTTGGTGCGTACATTAGAGGAGGCTCACAAAGGAAGACCCGCTATCTGGTGGAACAATGTTTGTAACTGCGGCTTGTGACTCAATGTGTTCACTGTGGCATGAGGACGAGCTGGCTGTTATGCTTTGTGTTCTTGGAGGCACTTAAAGTGACACCAGTTGGCGATGGGCCCAGTGGCACCGCCACCACCACCAGAGAAGCCGACTTGTTTATAGAGCGCAAATATATCGGGATAGATCGCGGTAAGGTTCGCTAGCGGTTTTGATCAATTGGCGCGATAAAGAGAGGCAACGAGCGTAGTGGCGTATTGACAATCACAGCAGATTAGTTCTGAATGCGTGGCAAACTCGGCAGCAGGCTGACAATGAAGACGAGCGTGGTCAACGAGTCTGACGAGACAGGACTTATCAGCGAGGTCCGTGTGCGTATCGAGCATTGTCGTCGGAGCGAGGCCAGTGATACCTGACCGGTGCACCAGTGGCTAATCAATGCCAATTGCTACGAGACGGCCAGCGAATTAGCCGTTCCATTACACGCCATTTCTACCGGACTCGATTACTAATGATGCCCACTGTCCCCTTTGTCGGCAAACCGAAGCCGGTGCTCGGTTGGCAAGATAAGACAACAGATTAAGCATTAGCCCGTGAGACTAGCCTCCAAACAATGGACCCACCGGGCTGAAGCTCACATCCACTCAGCTGAACCGCCACCGGAAAGAACACAAGTTAGTCCTGTTCTGAACAATCCTTACATCAAAATGAAAGGGACTCGGCATGGAACATCAAGGGAGTAAACTCAGCTGAACTATGTTGCGCTAATGAGCGAGCGATGTGCAAGGGGAGCCGATATGGCAGATGAAGATGGCGAGAAGGACAGCCTTGAGAGCTGTCGTGATGGCAGTGACATTTACAACTCCTTGTTGCAGGTAGTAAGTGGCCAGGCGCTTGTGTGTTATTTATGCAGCACTCTCGCTCACTCTCTGCCGGTGTCTAATTGGAGAGATCCAGCAAAATTATGTGGAAAGGTTAATTGTGCAGTCGGCTGGCAGTGGAGGCGAGAGGCCCTGGCTCGGTCTGACAAGGTGCTCATCGCTCGGTCGTCTCTGTCACTGCCGGTCGGTGATACGGGCGGCAAGTGAGTTGACACAGACCCGCCGACAATCTCCCAGGCACAGCAAGCACCATTACCCATTGGCCATAATCATAAAGTTACAATGCATTCAGTGCTCAGTGCACTGCTTCCCTGGTTGCACTGAAACGGTCTGGTGAGAATGAAACAAAAGTGTCGAGTGAAAGTATCGCGTTGGCGACACGGTTGACACGAGACCGCGAAGAGAGCAAAGGCAAGCGGCGGTAGTGGTGGCGTCACTGCCACTGCGTGCGCCACTATCTTTCCTAGTGATCCACGCGACCCACCGAGAAGTGTGCAAAGAACCTTGCACAATAGGTCACTGGCGGATCACAGGTCCACTACTGATTAGCAGATTATGCCCGGGATGGCATCTCGGTGGTCGACAGGTCGGTAGACCGGTGGACCTTTGGGAACCTGGGGCCATGCAGACCGACGGCCACAGAGACGCGACAGACAAATGACTGACGCTTGGCCAGACAGTCGTCGCAGTTTGCCCGACTGCGTAGACACCATTGTCACTGCACGCTTTAATTAGCAAAGAACAAAGACGCTGAACTCGAGACACACACGACGACGGTCAAATTCCCAGCACTAGGGTCAAAAGCCGTCAAAAGCGAGACAGCCATGCCAGTGAGGCCAATGGTGGTAGATGGCAGTGATCATTGAGGCGCAGATCTAACTCGTCTAACTCTAACTTACCTTCGGCCGGACTTGGTGATCACCATTTCTGTTCCAAGTGAATGAAACTTTTCCCAAAGATCCTTGGATTCAAGCGTCACTTTAGGGTCGTCTTCAACACCGTCGTCTTCTGGCTCGAAGGGTGGTCTTACTGAAGCACCAGTTCCTGTCACTGAGTTGCCAGTTACGGCGGCGGCTGCAGCAGCCGCTGCCGCAGCCATTTGATGAGATGCTAGCACGTCTTCGGCGGTGATGAAGGGTGACCCGTTGGAAGATAAACTCGGTGCCTGGGGACCGCTCCCAGGAGGTGAGGTGAGGCTCGGGGGCATCTTGCCGAAGAAACCAGCTGATGCCATTGGACCGAAGGCTGCCAGTGCCGAGAGGTAGGCGGACTGAGGCTGGTTAGCTGCCGCAGCAGCAGCCGCTGCCGCAGAGCGGTAGTTGAGATCAGCAGCACGAAGAAGAAATGGCTGCGGTGGGTATGCCATCTCACTCGATTCGTTTGCTTGATATGGTTCTACATCCAAACAATATTTCATGAGTAAAGAATCACTGATCCCTGAGGGTGGATCTCGAATCGAAGAGTGAGGATGATATCTCGAGTCAGCTGGTCATGTCGCACCGATGGGTGATGATGGCTTCACGCTAGCCAAGGTGAAGTGCGAGAAGACAGTGACGATCCAGTGGCAAGCTGAGTGGCGCGCGCACTGAGTCACACATACACACACACACACACACACGGACACTGGCAGCTGTGAAGTGATGAACACCACTTGGCAAGCACTGACACAGGCCTGCCCGAGTGGCCACCACCGCAGCGGCAGTAGCAGCAGTCAGCACGGGCACACGCACAGAGGCGAGTGGCGGCACAGAGAACTAGCTCCACAGAATGACTGGCAGAGACGTGAGAAACTTTACTGCCTGAAACTGTGAAGAACGATACAAAATGCGTGAGAGACGGCCCCTTACGCGTGAAGAATAAGACCAAATGCAATAAAACGAATCGAGAGGCCAGTTGCGCTGTGCTGCGCGCTCGCTGCCAAATCGCACACTTTGCGCTACACCTCGACTGAAGCTCCAAAGGGGTGGTGTCCACACATGCTTCCATGCATTTCCAAGAGAGATTTTTTTCACTACAAAGAAAATTTTAAAGACTCTAGCTTAGCCAAATGTGAGTCAGTGCTTGTCAGGCTTCAGGTTTCAGCATGTCCCTTACCAGATTTTTTAACCTTCAGGTGTGTTTTGTCATTGCTGTTCTACTGGGTTAACCTCTTCTAGCTGGATTATTTACCAATGAGTACCGCCTATTTCCAAACGCACGTCGAGGTCTACTCTGCTCTTCACACTAGACACTTTGGAGAGCGCTACACTATGGCGTGAGTTCCACCTACAGTGGCACATACTTTTGGATTGCACAACAATAGCCAAGCACGACAGAGTGTAGCCCTCCTCTTTTACCTCTAGCACTACAGGCGTGGAGGGGGACACGCTCGCACACACCTTGCGCGTGTGTACTCGACACCAGCAATCAGAGCGCGCGCGCCAAGAGTCTGGACCACGGCGCAATCTCGCCTCGGCTAACGTGAGGCGCCGCCACTGATGCCCTCGCGCCTCCAGTGCCGGACAGAACCAGAAAATCTCGCCTAGAAGGAAATCTCATCTAACGCTAGTGTTCAACGACAGTGCATTTGGACAGAATTGACTCGGTTTGGATTTTCCTGCGAAACCTAAATTCAACAAGACGACTTTCTGAAATGCTGATACAACCAAAAAAATGGTGCCAAGAAAAAAAGAGTACCATCGTCAAGAAGATGTATGTAGTTGAAATAGAAAACAGTTGACTTAGTCGATGTGTTAGTTGGTTTTTTTTGCATGGTGTCCGAGTGTTGCCAAGTGGCGCGTCTGGTGTCGATGGCGGCGCCGCGCTGGATGGCAGTGCACGCGCGGTAGCCCCGCCTTGGGCAAGCTCGAAGCGCCGCCCTCGGCACCGATCGATCGCGGCGGGTGCGGGCCCAGGGAGTGCTGTGGGCGTTGTCAGGAGCTAATCAGGCGCGCCTCCGTTGCGCACTGCCGCTAGCCAAAACTTGTGCGCGTAGCACACTAGTCGATCTTTAGGAAAAAAAGACACTTGGAGTTAGTTTTTTGGGGAAACTGTTGGTGGAGATTGACTGAGAATGAAGTGAGGATGTTAAAAAAACAGATTCAAAGATGGGTCTTTTCCGGTCTTAAGATAGGTCCCGAAAGAGATTGAGAATCGAAAAAAGGAAGGTTTGGAAAGAAAAAGTAGTCCCGAAAGAGGTGCCAGTATGTGGAGAAGGAGGCAAAAATGATATGTTGGAGCCAAATGGCCGCGTTATTCCTATTTTCGGGGGTGCTTGAGGTGCTTGAGTAGGGTTAATTAAACTTTACCTTTATTTTTAGACTTTACCTTACTTGAGCTTGGATTTTACTTGGACAAAAGACAAAAAACATTCTATAGTTATTAAGAATGCATCTGTGGATAACTCTATTCGTTTTGCTTTTGAAATTACACGAATTAGAAGTTTTACTTTTCATAGTTTCATATTAATTAAGATTTTGCCACAATTCGGTTTGCGAGTACGGCATTTTGTCGGTTGAAGTTACAGTGCAACACTGCATTACTGCAGCACTTGTGCAGCACCAAGTCCGGCTAGTGTGCTACGCGTCTGCTAGCACAACTACTTTGTGCTAGCACATTCTGTCCGGCAAGGCGCTTGAACTCGCGCCCGTCGCTTCGTCGCCAAGAGTGCCAACCTCTGGCGTCTGTGAAATGGAGTCGGCCGAGATTTGGCAAATATCCGATCGTGCGCTCCGCAATCACTAACGGCGCCAAAGATCGATCCAATCGTGGGCTTTAGACTCATCGGGTGATCTATCAGAAGCCAGGTGAGCTATCCAATCGATCTGTCTTGTCTTGTGCCATTAGAAGTGTGTTTAGCGACACCGAGCATTACACCCACTCACTCTGCCAACGACAAGATATATTTTTTTTCTAACACCATGCACACTTTTCTAGCATTGGCATTTAAGTGATGAGGGAGCGCGACTCACTGTCACTTCTTGATTTGAGCAGCGAGAACAGTGAGAGAATGAGAAATGTGTTGGTAGCTTTCGGTGTTTGGCGAGGCGCGCGTTATGGCACCCACCAAAGGTTGGGACGAGTTCGGGCGGCCTGAGCCAAGTCATTCCACTCTTCATTTCCATATACGCCTGGCTGGATGTGCTTGAGCGATATTGCTGCTAATAAACGCTGAACTGGTCTGACCGAGTCGGCTCCGAGTGCACATCGAGTGTGTGAGAGCTCGTGGAGCACTCTGGTGAGTGTGCGGCCGGCGGTGACGCTCGACATTGATCCGCAGAGACAGTGCCCGGTGCGATCGCGATGCCACTGCCACTGATCCACGCTCGGAGAATTGCGCTGAATGCTAACAAGCCACTCAGTCCATTTGCGGCACGCACTCAGAACCTCTGTCATAACATGGTTAGAAGCATCGTAATTGTATCAATAATTTATATTTAAATTTTTTTTGCAACATCCGATTTGGACTTGCAATACGACCCTGCGTTGCTTCCGAGTTGTCATCATCGGATCAGAGAAGCGTCGCCAAGCGAATTCCATTAGGGCCATAATTCAATTGGCACAGTAAAGAGCGAGTTGGTCCAGCTGGTGAACAGTGTTGTGAAGAGTGGGCACAGTGCTGGTGCAAGTATGGCAGGCGTCGACTCCTGTGATTTGGTCTCAACTAGAGAGACACGCACCAACCACCAGAGTGGGCGCTATCAGCGAGCCACCATCAGCCACACTACACACCAGATCCATGTTATAACACGGCAAACGTTACTAAAATAAATTCTTCCAAACCAGTCGTGCCAGGGCAAAAGTGCAGAGCTAAACAATTTGCTGCTCTGCTAGCTCTAGTGATGCTAATTTATTAATAACAATGCCTAGCATGGCGTGACTGTGTTCGCTTCCTTTGGAAAGATTCCTCTTGGCGATGGCAAACTGTGTAGTCAGACAACAACTTTTCGCCTCTGGTGGCATGCTGCACGGCTAAATTCTGGCGCACGCCTTTGTCCGGCATTGTTTGTAAATGTTTGCAGAAACCTAATCCACACCACGCCACTTGACTATTGACAGTGTCAGCTCCTCTTGTGGCAGTGGCAACACATTTCATTCAGAGTGACTAAGCAAAGTTAAACTATTTTGTAGACTATTTACGACCCTTTACTAAAAGCAATAGACTAGATTTGACTAAACTGGATCAGAGAGCACATAAGAAATTGAGGAATCTTGTTTATCGCAATCGAATGAAAGTGAGGAAGGGAGTGCGAGATGAGTGCCACGAGCCAGTGAGTAGCAGTGAAAAGCAGTGTGGTCCTGTGATTTACGGCTGCGAGAGATGTGGTTGCAGCACTACCGCACCACTCGCTCCATTGAGCTGTTCACTGGGGGCCACATTAGAGCGCTAGTGGCTGTGACAATACACACTACTGGCCTTCGCACAAAAGGGTAAATGTCAGAGGTCAACAGAATCGTTACGGCGAGAAGCAGCAAACGCTTTGTTTTAGCCACTGGCAGTGGCGCGCGACCAGTGGTCAGTCGCACTGCTAATCCATTTAACCCGCTCAATAGGTTCTGTCAGTGAGCTGCCGGCAGCGTTTGCACTAGACTCAAATCAAATTGGTTTTATTTTTAGAGCACTAACTCAAATTAGATTAGCCCAACAATTGACTTGCAATCGATGCGCTTGTCGGTGACCGTTTGAGCGCTGAATCTCTGTCCTGCGGAAACACCGCTTTTTCAGTTTTGCGCGAGACACGAGCTAGCCAGTACTTTAGCAATTCAAAAGTTAACACTAAACTGTAATCAAAACATTTTGCTACACAGAATCAGTGACAATTCTGAAAAGTGAAGAGAATGAAGCATCGCGCCCGACCACAGTGTCTACAGGCAACAGTGTCGCCAGACGATGATTGATGGTTGTCGTTGGCATGTTTGCCAGATGAGGACAACTGCCACTAATGATGGAGGCGCCGCGTCATCGAGGCGCTGCCGGCCGTGGTTGTAACGCCATTGTGTGCTCGCTCTCTCGCTCGCTCGTGCTTGGATGCAGCGACTGAGTGGAACTGAGCCATGCTAATGATAATCAGCGTAATGGAGACCACCACTTAGTGACCATGTTTGCAGTGTTTCCCCTGATACTGGACCTACCGACCGAACGAGCAAGCCAGTGCTAGAGTGGGCTTACCGGCTCTTCTGTTCCACTGCAATGTTAGCATGCGCGTCACTCATCGCTATTCATAGCTTCTCGCGATTTGCCTAGAGTGGTTTGGATCTTAGCAATGCACCATCAACATTACCTGAGAATTAGACAACAGCAATTTGACGTAAATAAACATTAGGAACAAAACATTTATTCGGCGCTACCAAGTAACACTTGTGCAAATGCTTTGCAGGCAAGTTCACATTAGTATATACTATACAATGTCTTATAAGTGTAACTTGTATTGCTTCTTATAATGATTTTACTCTTGTATTCTTCTTTGCCTTGAGGGTAAAACTTTTTAACTTGAGTTTATTGATACATACTAGTTTAATTAAATTAAAATATTGTTGTTAAGATTTAACAAAAATAGTTGTACCGTACAACTTTATCTGAGTAAAGTTTTATGAAATAGCTTTAAAATGTTCAATATAAATAGCAATACTGCAAAGATAACATATTTATTGAAAATATACTTTCGTGAAAATGATTTATTTCGGTTTAAATTTATTTATTAAATAAAAAAGTTTAGCATTGTAACTTGCATATATTAGTTAGAATTGAAAAGAAAGTCGAGTTATGTGTGCGCACATGTCAAGGCGGATTGATTTAATACTGGGGCAATTAGAAAGACACAAATAGGCGATGTTTAGTTGAATAGATACTCCGAACTAGTGATTTCAAGTGCTCTGTACGAGTAATTGATTTAGTGAAGCTGATTGCAGAAGGCGAAAGGCGAGTGGTGAGTCCGCTTGCGCTAGAGCATGGGACCTGATGGTTCGGGCCGGGCCGGGTCGGGTGCACACGGACACGGTGTGGTCGTGGCGTGTCATCACCACTCTCCTCCACGCCCTACACCAGCCACATTCCGTTCCGAAGCCAATCAAATGGATGTCTAATGACTCGCTTTGGTCCCGAGCAGACAAGTAAAGTGATCCAGCCATTAGGTCGATTGATTCAACTTTTAATTAAAATCAAGTCGGCCAGAGACCACTCACCACGTATTGGCAATGGACAAGAGAGAGAGGAAGGCACTCACTGTCAGAGACAGCTCGCTGAGCGACGATGCTGCTACTGCTGTCGATGACGCCACACAGTCCTCCTCGATTCGATTGGTAGTCGTGATTATTGACAATCGAGCCAGTCGTCATTAGCCGAGTGATTCAGTGGTGAGCAGGAACTTTGCAGTGCTCGCAGCAGTCAGCCCGAGAATGGTGATGGCGCGGGAGCGCTTGCTGACTTGTCGAGTGTTCGAGCGCGCGCCCGCCACAACTCGGATATATCACGCGCCAAGCTCGCGAGACTTGATCGCGGTCAACAAATGATGAATAGCGCACACGCAAACACGCCAACCGAGCTCGTCAACGCTTTGCCAACATTCCTCATCCCCTCAAACAACTTACCTTAATGAGCTTTGTATTGTAAGATAAATCTATTTTTTTGTGCGTGTACAAGAAATTGAAATAGAAATAGATGCCAATTGAGCCGCGATGACACTACGCGCGCACTGTGCACTGATCTAATCTACCACGGTATCTTGTCTTCTAGACAACATTGGAGTTTGGACAAAACTGGTTGTGCCCACTGCCCACCACTACTAGTAGTCATATAAAATGAAACTTGTTTAGCTGGTAATCGATTTATGAATATAATAGAAATCTGTTATTGCTGCAAACAACCAACAATTTAATTATTCGACAAGGAGAGTTGGCTTCCTTCTTCCAAAGACTGCTAGTTTCTTCGACGTGCTGTACTTCGTGCTCCACTCACCGCAGACTTTCCACGTATAGTCAGGTCAAGATTCTTGTGGTCATCTATTCAGGAGAAATGTATTTGGTTAGTTCTTTGTATCAATAGTAGAAGATGATAACAACCAGAGTTGACACCACTAATTTCTTCTGTCATCTGCTCACTCTTGCTTTGAGTAGCAGAACTGTTCTTGGCACTAGATCGAGATTGCTTTTCACGAATTAAGATCAATCCATTATCGTCTTCACTGTCAACAATTCGCTCCATCATTTGACTTGGTTTTTCATTTAATCCATGAGAAAACGAGTTGACGCGAGCTTTTGAGGGTTTCGAGTCTTCATCGGATACCAAAGAAAATATAGATGGAGAAGAGGCAGAGGAGAAGAGAGCTGGGTTATGCTGCAAGTTGATAGGCAATGGTTGTTTCCCATCGTTTGTATTCAACTTGCCCATTAACGATTGCAGTCGCTTCAAAAGCTGCTCGTTCTCGCGACAAACCAACTCATGGTCGCGAACTAAGCGATTACGCTGTAAATTGAGTTGCACATTTTCCACTCTAAAGCGCAAGAATGACAAGAAATGACAAGACTGGTTACGGTAAACGGTAATCAATTCGATATTACCGAAGAACTTCGTTCTCGCGCATATATTTGTTGAGCAATTGACCATCTTTGTCTTCCTCTCCAGCCTTGATCTCCGTGTGATTAGACAATGCGTTCATGTCCACTGGTTCTATTGGTGGCTGCTCAAATTGAGATTAACATTTAGTTGAATGTTTTTCAAGTTCAAACTTGTTTTTAACTAACCTGTTGTGAATTGGTCCACATTTGGTGATAATTTTGTCTCAAATAATTATTCTCCATTCTTAACAATCTGACTTCGCGTTTTAAGCTTAGAATGAGCAATTCTCTTGGGTCCTAGAACAAAACGAAATGGTATAATCGAGTAATCAAACGGACGCATTGGGTGTGTCACGAGTACCATTTGGACGACCGGATTCATGCGAACTCGCTTGGCTCGCATGGCGTACCGCAAAGTGCTGATGGTTTCTTGTGAGTCACATTTCAATGGCGATATGCAGGCGATCTGTGATGAAAGTAGAGACGAGAGGTGAAGAGCATGTGGTCAGTGTCACAGGCCCCAGTGTGACATCTCCAGCTTGCAAACAAGTTTACCGCCGGTGCCCCATTAAGCCACTCTCAGGCACTGGTCGGTTCACACTGGTGCATGTTACCGACCTACGGTGAAGCGGTGGACCGGTATCCCTCAGCCCGATGACTCGCACACACGCACCACCGACGACACACGCAACAGACATAAACAAACACTGGCTGGTGATCGAATCGAAACTAATTGTCGCATTTAGAGTGCTCCATTCATTTTCCCAGGCAGCCTAGTGTGTCGAATCAGGCACTGACACTGTCTCACTCACTCGGGCTCGTGTCTTTGCGCGTTACGTCTGCAAGCGTACTCATCAAAGATGCAGTTCGCTTTACAATCGCTGTTACTGCCAACGCGTGTCTACTGGATGAAGTGAGGACACGCAATATCAGTGGTCGCGCACGACCAGTGTCCACCGATCTTCTCCTTTCAGCGTCACTAATGTGCAACAACCCGATCCAACGAGTGACGAATCTCGCCGAATCGAGTCAACTATTTTGCTCTCAATTGCGGAAATATTGACCAACTAGCCAAAAATCACTGCGTGCTAGACCAGACTGCGAGTAATTGTGGTATGAAGCAGTTGGCCCCAGTAGAATGATAACCTATCCATCATGCATTCATCCGCATGACCTAGAACAAGTCGAATAAGAATTGGACTCAGCGGGCACCAGGTTACAATTTAATTTGAATGTAAATCTTTCACATTGTTGAACTTTATGTAAAAAAATGGTGACGGCAGTTACTGGGCAATGGAATCCATCACCCGGCGGCTCATTGACAACAGGGCGCGAGTGAGTGCTATAGGTGTTGTGTCGGCAAACGATACTTACCATGAGCGTCATGCCGTTCCCGGAGAGACTGTCCGCCAACAGCTTGGTCAGCGTGCTATCGCGGTAGGGAATGTGCCCATTGCGTCGTTTGGGGTCGGAGAGGCAAGCGATGCAGTTTCCTAAAGAAGACCATTATTAATTAGTTGGGATTAAAGACCGGCGGCCGCATCTCACAGTTTGTCGGCGCGCGCCAACCAGTGGGTAACCCAACACTATGCGCACATGAACGGTACGTAGAGGTGTAGAGGTGCAACAAAGGCTGCTGCTGGACTAGAACCCGTGAGCTTTTGT
>DVQH01000309.1:0-29654 GCA_018231625.1 Papilio phestus
GTGTACCTTTCACAGTCCTTTGATGATTTCTACACTCACTCTCGGTAAGTATGAGGGTATACTGTATTTAGTAAAATAGCCAAAAACAAGGTTAACCCTCTTAAGTAATTTTAAAGTAATAGCAATTAAATAATCGAATCATTAAGTGTACACATAAATTTTATTATCGAAACTGTTCAAACATTATATTGCTGACACTAGCAAACTAGAAGAGAGACCATCTCGTGTATATTGAGTAAAAACAAATAAAACAAAAAATGTAGATGTGACTAAGAAAAGAAATAAAAAACATATATAGTTTTAGAAGTCACGATAATCGTGAAGAAGGATAGGTGCCACAAGTGTCCAAATGTAGAGACCAGCACAGAGCCAAACAGAAGAGATCTTGATCCACAAAGCACTAGTGCTCACACCAAACGACTGGTATGTCTCCGTGGGACTAGTAGCAAGCAAAGACAACAATTTGAAAAATGATCCTTGTTGACTCGCAAATCACAACTCACCTGTACCAGTTGGTCAAAGTCATCATGAGATAAAGCGTTCCTAGCGCGAAAATCAGGTAGAAATAACTCCAATTCGAATTGTCTTCTTCCTCATCACCGCCTAATATGCAAGACAAATAAAGATAACACTATTAAACACATTACTAGTCAAAGTAGGCTGCAATGAGCCTCACTGATGCCTAGCCTAATCTTATCCTAATTCTAACAATAGCAAGCAAGCAAGCAAGCAAAAGGTGGTGATACTAACTTGAATCGCCACCAGTCAGGTGGGTGTTCGATGAAACTGCGAGAAACACGGAGAAACGTGAGAATGTAAATACAAAAGACAAGATCCAAGCATGCATTGCCTTCATTCACTTCTGCAATGTAAGATGGGATCAAATATCAAAGGGTGAACTCACCGCTAGCATCATCGTGAAGGTTGGAAACGCCGGTAATGCGTTCAAACTGTGCCTGAGAAGAGAGACGAATGGAAGAGTAGATGACTGCAGCAAGACAAATCGCCAATGAGATGAATGACTGAAGATCGAGTGAGGTGTCTGTCGGGTGACCCCATATGATTGGCTTGCAAGATGTATGTGGCGAGGTGTTCAAAGCCGACCATGTCAGGTAACTGAGATAGAGTGACACCACTGATGCTTGCAACAGACCTGAACGCGGTAGGTCTAGAGAGACCGCACAAATGTATCAGTGAAAATAAGAATGCCAGTGGAGACTTACATTCTTGTACTTTAGGCAAGATAGCAACTATGGAGAGAATGATCACGGTGAAGAGATGAAGTGAAATAAAGAAATTATGCAGCGCACACCCATTGCCACCATAGTAGACAAAGAAAAGTACAATGGCCGTAATAGTGAGGGCGTAGTTGAGAATAGTGGCCCCCAGCAGACCAATGTAGTGCCAGTTAGAGTCGCTAGACTCCATCTCTGACACCCATGCCTCAGCCCAATCATCGGCAAAGATTGCCACAATGAAAAATTGAATTATGAGGAAAAGAAAAGCTCCGATCAGGCCAAAGTATTTCCACACTATGATAGGTCAGAGTTGTGTTAGTCTAAACAACAAATAATTTATATAGTACATACCGTCCGCAAAAGCGCTAGTAGCGGGAATAAAGAAACATCCAACAATAGCACCGACTAGAAGCAGAAGCTTTACTGGCCAAAAGCTGAGAGAAAATGTGTAAATAATTATTAAAGATATGGTAAATTAAAAACTAGTGACTCACCCGTGGTGCAGTTGTTTGCGAGGATCACGGCGCGACTTGTTAGCTCCCAACATGATCACCGCAAAGAAGAAGAAAAAGAGACAAGTAGCAAACATAAGCCGATACACGGCCAAATATCCTGTAAACTTGTCGCACACTGTGGCATCTGTTTCCTCAGTAGTTTTGCTGACATTCTGCAGCAATTGACTCAAATTGCCAAATATATTTTTTATGTTCTGATTAAAAGTGGGTGGCGTGGCTGAATGCCAGCAAAATGGTACGTGGTCTTTGAGCCAGGTAGATACGTTAGGCACAGTCATAATCCACCCGGTAATAGTGACCAAAAGTAAAAGGATCGAGTACATCACCCGTGCACCACTTATCATCGAGCAGCATGAAAGACAAGAACATGCTGAAGAGGCTGCGCAGCAGGCCATCTAAACAAGAATATAAAAGGTTAGAATGATACAAAATCGTAATAGCATCATTTAAAGATCGGCTCAAACAAAGAATGAAATGTCAAATGAAAGAAAACTCACTTGACCGAGGCCGCACACACTGAGCAAAGCTCCCATGGCACTTGACTACTTCACTGGGCCCCTCGATTCAGGTAAACACAATACAGATGACAAATAAAAAAGCAATGTTTGCGAAGATAAACCACCGAGAGACTTGATTTGACGATGCTAACAACGCAATGAATGGTGATTGAATCAAGCAAAACAATGACAGACTCAGCTGCAAAAGTAAACACAACGACGCACTACTCGGAGTCTCGGACTGTACAGTGTACAGTGCACTGCCCCACACTTCACAAATGCAGATATGCGCTATGTAGCCTATAGGCTATAGCACATGACAAATGCGAAGCACGACTAACATCGATACTACCGATTCACCGATGCAACAAATCTTCGCTTAACCAAAGTCACCAAATCAATGATAACAATTTAGTAAAGGGTATTGGCGTGGTGAAAGAATTTGATTGTACGATTGTGGTTGTGCCTCTTGGTGTTTGGTCTAGCAATCGAATTCGTTCCAAGTGGTGAATGCTTTCCTGTAAGTTACCATGGTCACGGGTTATTGTTTGGCTTATCGCAACCAAGGAATTGATTCAAGCGAGTCAAGTAACTTAGTCTCGCTTGTGCTTTGGCATAAAGAGTAGTAATGCAGCGAGGAACAAGATACGAGCCCTTGTGGCAAGATCGCGACATTCGCTTCGATGCCCCACATGCCGAACTGACTCTCCGTTCCGGTGAAAAGGTGGTGGAAAGCTTCTCCAAGGTTAGTTTTTCTCATGTTTTTTTCTACGATGCTTATTTTAATAATTTGAGGTAGGTAGAAGATACAAAAGGCAACACTGGTGAGGTGGGTCGAATGGTGGTAACTAACCTTCGTCTGATATGGCAATCTCTCAATAAACCACGAATTAATCTTAGCATTGGTGAGTCTTTGAATATCATATTAAAGTAGAATTATGTTTTTGTGAACTCCAAATCTATTCAACTGCAGGGTTTAACTGCGTGTCGACCATAACTAGTAGAATGATGCACACACGTCTCCGTGGTCGCAATGAGTCGCTTTACCTGATGACTAAAGTTGCTGGCACGCGATACGAGTTCATCTTTATCCGCTTAGAACCTGTTCCCGGCGTGTCGCGGGAAATGGTTGACTTAGTAGCACGAGTGTGTAAAGCCTATGTGGCCAGCCGGCTTTATCGTGATCTTCGGTTACGCTCGGCCATTATCGCGCCCACCCACAAGCAGCTCAAAATGTTGCCTTCGGAACAAATTTATAACACTGTTCAGGGGGTTTGGAATCTCAGTTCGGACCAAGGCAACCTCGGCACTATGTATCTTACAAATGTGCGTGTCGTGTGGCACGCCAACATTAACGAACTTTTCAACATCTCATTGCCATACGTGCAGGTTAGAAAAAGTTTTAGTTTAGTTTAGTTAGGTTAGGAAAAGGTCACAGACATTATAATCGATTATTACGTAATTTTATTTTGCAATAGATCCGAACGATTAAAGTACGCGAATCTAAGTTTGGCATTGCATTGGTGATTGAATCATCGGAAGCGTCAGGCGGATACGTGCTTGGATTTCGACTCGACCCTGTAGAGAAACTAAACTCAGTATTTGAGGAGCTTCACAATCTCTACTTGGTGCATTCGACGGCACCCGACTTTGGTGTGAATGCCTCGCTCAACTTCTTGCCCGATGGTAGTGAAATCACTGATCGGTCTGACCGAGTGCCTTTGGAACCCTCTATTGGTGGCTTTGGCATCGTTGATGAAGATAGTCTTATTCCATCTGGAATCAACTCCACCATTCAAGTCCATGGTTCTGTGGCCAGTTATGAAGAAATAGAGCATGAGTCCTCCGGTGAACTGGGTTCGGAAGGAAATGGGGTTGGTGGTGGTCGTGGTGCGGGAGGTGGTGATCCAGTGGCCGCTTATCTTGCCGAGGGGGAGAGCACCGAGGTTCGAGCTCACCAATGGACCTACCACCCGGGTCTCGGTCTGGCACTCGAAAAAATCAAAGACGGATTCTCCATCGAGTCTCTCTGGGAAGTGGTTGAAAGTTCCTCTGCACTCACACGCTACTGACTATTCTTCACAATAGAGCATTAATTTACCTATTCATTGTATATTTGGCTAAATAAATATTTACACTAATTAATATTTTGTTTGAAAACAATGACAATGTTGATTGATTAGCTCAAGTTGGTAGACTGTAACCTGTAGAGCCAAATTCAATGTTGCTTCTCTATATTTGTAGTACTGTTATGAGAAATTTTGGCGGGCCTTTTATTACTTGTGTAGTTATACTCGTTATCATTGCTGTCAGTGGTGATGCTTGTAGCTTATCTAAAGCAACTTAGAGCATCTTTATGTATTAGTTGTGTTATAATTGCCAACAATAGTGCGGCGCTTGCGTTGTTGGTGAGTACTATGACAGTGATTGTGTGGCAATAAAGCTAGCGGAGGGTGGCCGAGCGTAGCCAGAACGATTTCTCAAATGTTCATCTATTCATCGATCCTGTAAGACGAATGAGAAAATATGGTATCAAGGGCAAAAGCGAGTATCAATCGAGCGTAAACTCTAATGATCCAGTGAACACTTCTCATTCAAGGCCAATTCGAGCAATTGATACATTAACCATAATATACTTCAACTCGACTGAAACAGCATTTGAAGTTAATCTGCTTTATATCATAGACATCGATGTAAGTTGAGCTCAAGAGTCAAGATTCGTCTACGATGATGACTTCTTCAAGCGAAAGTTTTCCTGAAGTTGAGAAAGCACTACAGCAGAACTATCACAGTACTATTCTAAGAAGTGAGTGCCTATCTAATTACTATAACTAGTTGCAAGTTTTAGCTAATGCATTGAACTGGTGCATCACACAGAAAGCGTGTCAAAATTTTAACCTAAACGGGCAAGTGATTTCAAAACAGGTCAAAATTTTAACTCAAATGTTACAGCTTTCAAGCATGGTTCAAAATTTTACTCATTTAGGTTAAAATTTAGGCTTATTTTGAAATCACTTGCCCGTTTGGGTTAAAATTTTGAAAAGCGTTTGCTGTGTGATATAGTCTCTGGTTGGTAGATAACTCTGAAAATGGCAAGAGTTTATGTGTATATGTTGGCAACATTAAGGTATATTAAGAATTAAATCTTTTTAGGTGATGTCGGTAAACCTTCGCAAACCGATTCCGAGAACAATTCACAGTCAGGTAGCACAACTCACAATGATGATAATAAAAACAACACAACTGCACTTAATGATCAAAACATCTCACCAGAAACGAGTGGATTAATCAGGAAAAATAGTGAAACACAAATGGAATTTAATGATCAACTTGAATCAGCATCTGTGATTACGGAAGTAGAACCATCTACCTATTTCCCGTATCCAGCCAACTCAAGAAGAAATAATCTGCAAGAGTCAGTAAAATCAAATCTTTCAGCTGATATGGTTGAACACTATCGTCGTGAGTATGTCACTGGAAAAAAGATCAAAAGAGAAAGAAAAGCAAGAAAAAATAAACCAGAAGAGCAATCAGACCAATCGGATTTGACGACAGTCACAGCTGGTTTAGTAGAAAAAGAGCAATATTCAAATCGACCAAGCACATCTCTATGGAAGCAGCAAAAATTGCCTGCCTGGCAACCAGTTTACCAACCCGGCTGGATTGTAGGATTCTTTCTTGTTCTGGGACTACTCTTTACCATCACTGGCGTGTTCATGCTGCTCGCCACTCTTGACGTAAACATCGCAATCACTATTTTATGAATTACTCATTTCTATCTTTACTATGACTTGCAGACAGACGAGAAAGTGTTGGATTATACCTTTTGTGACTCGAAAGATTTGCCCGGTCATACATGTGCTTCGTTGCTGGAGGAAAATCCTGATCTCGAATGTACTTGCATGCTCAACTTCACTTTACCTCACGAGTTTACTACTCCACTTTATCTCTACTATGGTCTGCGTGACTTTTATCAGAATCATCGGCGGTACGCGGTTTCGGTTGATTGGAATCAACTAAAAGGCGAAGTGGTCAACTTAAAACAAGTAGAGGAGAGTTGTGCACCCTATGCCGAGCTAGATGGACGCGCCATTGCACCCTGTGGTGCTATAGCCAATTCGCTCTTTTCCGACCATTTCAGATTGTACACCTTAACGGGCTTGACCAGACGACAAGTTACTCTAACCGACAATGACATTGCTTGGCCGAGTGATCGCGAGTTTCGATACCACAATCCGCCTGGTGTCAATCCGTGGGCTTCAGTGGCTAAACCTCTGAACTGGAGTAGTTGGCAGTGGGAACACTGGGCCAAGAGTGGAGGTTACACTAACGAACACTTCATGGTGTGGATGCGGACTGCTGCTTTTCCCACCTTTCGCAAACTTTGGGCCAAAGTGGACTGGGGATCCGTCTCACCAAGAACCAATGCAATGCCTGCTGGCCAATATGCTATTGAGATCGATTATCGTAAGTAACTAGGGACAAATCTCTGAAAATAATCATTCTTTTTGCTTGCTAGGTTATCGCACAGTGTTTCCAAAGCTTACTATTCACAAGGAAGTGATCTTGTCCAACACAAGCTGGCTTGGTGGACGAAATTTCTTTTTGCCTATCCTCTATCTCGTTACAGGGGTAGTGACAATCTTAGCTGCTGGTGTTTTTCTTTGGCTTTCAATCTGGGCAAAACGCCGGACCAGGTTAGTGCCTCTTTCCAAATGCCTTGACTAGACTAATTTTCTCTGGGTGACAGTGAGTTGGAAGCACTGGCGCGTAAGACCTACTACAACTCGACTAGTCGGACAGACGTCAATCTAGAGCGCATCGTTCCAGCAGAGAGTGTCTCCCAAGGTGATTCCCTTGGTTCTTCCATCAACCGCATAAGATAACACTCATTTCTAAGCATCATGCTCATAGGGAAACATTCTATTTACTACTCTTTCCTCTGTACATAAAAATAATGATTTTAACATAACTTAATAACAGACAAATAAAAGTGACTAACATCCCAAATAGCCAATATTGAAATAACTTATTTTATGTTACTTTTAATTGTCTACTTGTGGCTATTTTGAAATTGGCTTTTAAGTTGGGCAACATTCAAGAAGTTCTTGATGACTTGCAATGTTGCAGATAGTGAGGTGCAAAGTGAAATTTGCCATCAAAAGGTACGGTAGGCTTTTCGCCTGGTTGTGCCACTCGGTTGGCCACCCAAAAGAGGTCAGCGTCTTCGGCTTTTGCTTCCTTCTCCGTTTGATATACAAAGGGAATGGTGAGAGGTTCATGTTTACTCTCAGCTTCTATCGCTTTCGGATGTGCACTAAGCGCCTGGTGACGTTTCAACCACCGTAACATTAGTGGTGGCAACGAATAATCTCTGGGCAACACTTGCTGTTCTTCACCAAGCTCTCGAATGTTAAAACCTCGCAGAAAATTTTCCTCTTCATGGCGCGGAATCAACCGAAAATCCGGTCTGTAAGTGACACGAACAGGTCGAATGCCAGGTAGTCGTTGGCCTCGAATCACCGTCTCACACCATAGAGTGCCAAATTTAAGCTCTGGATCCATGCGAGTCTCCACACGGTGTACCACGTGATAGGAAGGCTCTGGCCAGTGGTCCCATTCGTGTCGGGTCAACATGCGGCCCACGCCAAAGTTGCGCAGATTGGCCAGCAGCTGAAAGGCGGTCTTACCAAGATGAGAAGAGGCACGACCGATGTATACCTTACGACCCATCTCACCTATTATGACAAAAATATTCACTCAAATATGATTTCAAGTTAACAAGTTAATATTTCGTACTTACTTTCTTGTATTTCAGTATTAATTGATTACAAATCAAACACCACACGGCATACCACCTTTTGAAATCTTGTAACTGAACTAGAAGGAAAAGTTGAAAAAGCGGGAACTTGGATAAGAAATGCCACTTTAAAAGAGTATAATGATTAAGAACAGAAATAAATGGTGTAAGAAAAGTGGCGGTGAGAGAGCACATGTGGTCAGCTGGCCACAGAATGCTTCTCCTAGCACTGCGCTGTACGTATATACAGCTGTACATATGTTGAGAGAACGTCCTCTATGAACGAGTGCCACTGCGGTGCTTCTTGTTTACATCGCGGTGACTCTGTAAGTGTGGGCACACGACTAGTTGAATCTAGAGGCCATTTCTCGTGTCACATTCACCAAGCCATATTTGATTTGATCTGTTTACTGTATCAAACTGAATTTTGCTATGCTTCTCTCCAAGGTAGCCGGGCTGCCGGGGATAGCATGGAAACTGTCCAACCTTTCTTTGAGCTCTACCAGCAAGAGTTTGGTTAACTCAGTGCGATGTTTCTCGCTCGTGGAATCGTCTTGCAGTGAATCGTGGTCTTTGTCGCCTTCTGTGTCGTTGTCATCGTCTGCTAGCTCAACTGTGAGCTTGCCACCGGCACCAAAGCGATCACTCAATGTGTTTGCTATGTTTGTTCGCGAGCAGTTTCGTCTTATGCCTGCGGATTTACCCATTAAGGAGAAGTTTGTGCGGGCAGGTCAACAGTGGCGGGCAATGAGTGAAGAAGAGAAGGCGGCTTACAAGCGTGAAATGGCGGACAATCTTGTCTCGTATCGACAAGAAATGCAGACCTACCTCGATTCACTTTCCGATGAACAACTGGCCGAATACAAAAGACTGCAAAAGGTTGGTCTTTAATTATATATTTTTAAAAATAAATTAATTCAACTCTTTCAATAGGAGAAAGTTAAGGAAAAGACACGTCATCGCATCAAACTTAAGTTGCGCAAATTGAATTATCCAAAGCGCAACTGTTCTGCTTATATTTTCTTCATTCGTGATCAACTGAAGAGCCACTACCCAGACGGGCAGTATCCGGCGGTGCGCACACCTGAGCATATCCGCCAAATTGGTATCTGGTCTCAACGTTGGAAGTCATTGACGACAGCCGAGCGTCGTCCGTACGACGAGTTGGCCGAAAGTGATCGACAACGCTACTTCTCTGAACTAGAAGCGTGGAAGCATGAGCTGGCCAAACCCGAAAACGAAGCTGAATTTTTGCAGCTTGAACGACTGTCTAAAAAAATGGAGACTGCCACTCGACTTGCTTCGGGTAAACCCGAGGATGAGCTGAAGATTAAGAAACAACGAGCTAGAGCAGCTGCGAAGGTGATTCGCAAGCGACTGCTTAAACGTGCTCAAACTGAGGCGAAGAAAGCTAAGAGCAAGGCCAAGAAGAAGGCTTCTGCTAAGAAAAGTACTTCCAAGGGCAACAAGTCGACTGCCCGAAGTTCGAAAAGTCAACTGGGTGGTGATGAGAACCAAGTCTAAGCCGCTTAACTTGATGCATCGTTAATCGCGAGCAGGCTCTATTTCAGTTCTATACATTTTCATCATCATTGAACAATTTCCACTACATTTTTACATTTGTTTTGTATTTTGTATAACATTCGCTTATTTAGCTTCTGAAAGCTATATGTTCATTTAAAGGATTATTCGTCACTGAATAAAAGCTTAAGTACATGACCTATTTTATTATCGTGGGGATGCTTTTGCTTCTTGTGGACAAACTCTGGGAGACCACGTCATTGTTACTGAGTTGTTACTTACGTTAAGTTTGAGAACTGTTGGACCCAGGGTATTTTTCCTACTTGATGTTTAAAGTATTCACAGACTTTCCAAGAATCTTTAAGTCTTCTAATATCACGTTGGATATCACAAGCTAGAGCCATTGCAAAATTCGTACAACAGTAAAAGCCAAAGCTTATTGCTACCTTTGTTTCATTTTTAATGTATCACTATATGTCCTTTTGAATGTGGTATTAGGTCTTGCCACTAACTCGTGCGAATTTTAGTGTTAAGCCGCCAATTATAATACATTGATGGCAATAGTGTAAATAGCACGATTTGGTAGCGAGACCTAATGTTTAATGATTTTTTTAGGTTTTGCTACCAAATCGTGCTATTTACACTAACGCCATTATATGCATTATAATTGGCGACTAATCCGCACAATTTAGCGGCGAGACCTAATATATAAGTTCCCGACTGTTAATCGCGTGGGTAGTTTATTTATCATATCATATAAATTAACATATAATAAAATCAAATTAATTAGATGTATTGATGGAATTTTAGATAATAGAAAATAAATTTATTATGTATGAAAATATCGAAAATCTCAGAACAATCAAGTTAGACAATAAAAATAAAAAATAGAGGTGAAAGGAATTGGGAAGGCAAGGAAGTAGGTGGTGTGGAAGGTCCACCTCGCAAATAGACTATATGGTAGGGTAAAAAGCATAGGGGTGACTGAGACTATGCACATTTGCACTCGCTCTTTTTCTGGTTACTAAGCACCAGAGAGGCAAAAGAAAAGAATGAGCGAGTGAAAGAGAAAGCAAAACTTAACAGAAGAAAAAGCAAAGTGAATGGCTTATATGAAGTTAGCCTAGATTGGTAGGGGTGCAAGGGCACGCTAAGGGCAAAAGGGTTATGAGGCTTGTGTACAGGAGTTGCTAGGCTCGAACTTTGCTCGACCTTCTTAACAAGAAAAAGTACTCGTCAAAGCGAGAAAGTTGCAATAAATAGGAAAAGGGTGAGAAAAAAGAAAGGGAGGTGAGTGAGTGAGTGATAAAAGTGAGTGAGAGAGGTGAACAAGTGAAGAAAGAGTAGGGTTGTATTTGGGTACAAGCCCTTGATCGTTATGGTGCTCGGTTGGTGAATGCCGTTGGAGACATAGCGCTGTTCAGGTTGTGAATGGTGATGGTACAACTTTGGTCCCAGTTCAAGTAGTAACCTCAATTGATCGATCGGTCGGAGTTAAGTAGCGAGAGGGTGGAGAAGAAGTCTGGCGGGTGGGTGGCACTAACCCACTTCCGCGATTCAGCCTGGGTCAGATTCAATGTTTTCCGAGGCTAGTAGCCACCGTACTTCATAGGTACCTTCACTTCCTTGTAATGATGTTCCACCCTAAATTCAACAAAGCAAGAATGTTTATAGAATATAATCATGAACAATGTAGTAACTTACAAGACTGGTACGTGCTTCTTGACAATGTAAGGTACCTCTTTGATTACAGGTACGATTTTGTGAACAGGCTTGGGCACTGGGTAAGGTACGTGCTTCATCACCGGAACTACCACGGGCTTGGGCACTTTCACAGGCACCGGCACCGGATATGGTTTTGCCACTGGCACGTGCTTTGGCACGTGTACCACGTATGGTTTGGGTACCTGAGTTAAAGAATCAAAACAGAGTTAGATAACTCTCGATGTCAATTGAATATAAATCCCATTTTTTTGTTTCCATTAGACTGGATTTGATTCGAATTTATGAGATGTAGATAATACTAATGCATATTAGATTAATCTTATTGCTTATTAATCATTTGGATTAGAAACAGTGGACGTGAGGCCTCACTCTCAAGCTGGGTTTCTCTGTAGTGCGTACACGGCTCGGATTAGCTGGTTCACTTGTTGCCGAGGTTGAGAGAACGAGAGAATGAGAATGAGAATGCCAGACATACCACTCAGTGGTCAGTGATGGTAAGTTGACGCGCTGGCTAGGTGACCCAGTTATGCGGTACTCACTGGCCAACTGCCCACCAATCCCCGATCTCATTTCGCGCTTGCTCACATTGACTCTAGTGATGCTTTCGACACGAGCTGGCACGCATGTTCCAGTGGCATGACAGACAACGTGTGCCATCGGTGATTGTGGTGGGTTGGCTGATCACGCGACTCAAACTTGCTGCTCTTGTCAGCATTGTTATTGAGTGAGCAATCACATTGCCATCGGCATTTTCCGTAGGGAACACCTCGTTACTACACTGATTAACGAGGCCATTTCAGAAGAGGGGTGTACACTGTACAGTGCAATGGTCCCCAACGAAAGTGGTAGGATTCTCTTATGAGGATCGAATAAAACACCATAGAGAATTATTTAGCCATTTGCTCAATTCAACTGAAGCAACATTATGTAACAGTCGGTCAGAAGTGTTCTCTAATTTTAGCACTTCAACTAAACTTTAGATGCTGCCAGAGTACATACTCAGTGACAGACTGTGAATAGCACCATTAGAGTTCACCACCCGAGCGTACTTATCGAGTGGTGAATATTGAATTGGCAAACTAATAGAGTTTGAACTACTTGATGACAAAGTGTACTGCTAATCAGTTTAAGTTGAAGCATTTATACAAGCACGTCTACACTGAGTGTTTTCCAACATTAAACTTTCGCTTCCTACAGTTTTTATTTGACTCGGGTTTCAAAATGTCACATACATACATAAATCTCAAAGAACATTGCCTGATAAGCATAGAAAAGTGGCCTCAGAAAGTAGGTTGAATTTTTTGGTTTTTCTGTGTTCTCTTCAACAGTAAAATTAGTATGAGTTTTTTATTTTTTAATAATTTCTTTAATAATAACTGAAACAAAGCTCTTTTACGAAAAAATTGAAATAATGTTGCTTATACCTATTGTGTATAACTCATATGAATTGATAAAGTAAATGATGAAAATTTTAACAACTTAATCGAAAATGCTGTTTGTAAAAAAATTCTAAACACTAAATTTTTATTTTAACTAACCTAATTTTTGTGAATACAATTTTGATTTTATACAAACATAATAATGCAACATACAATATTAACAATACACTGAGTAGCTTGTACATTATAATACCCACAATAATTACTTATATACACTTCTATTTACTGCAATTAATTGGAAAAACATCAATGGTTACTGCGAAAGTCATGTTTGAGAGGTAGTGGCTTTAAATTTTAAATGGCTTTTTACTAATGGTTCAAGATGACTAGTGAAAGCACCAGTGAGAGAACAGATGGCTTACGATCGATGCACATTGCTTGCTTGATTGCTCGCTGTGTGAGTTTGGATCTATCGAATAGTGCTTGAAGATGGCCATCATAGAAGTAGGCAGTGAGCTCGAATGAACAAGGGACACTAAAAATAGTGAAGCCTGGCGCCCAGCGCGCCGGCAGTGCTTTGACACGACCATCCAGTCGGCGTCCAGTGAAGTGAGCTCAAGTCGTGCGCGCCCCCGATTAGCGACACTCCACCATCTTATACACACTTTGGTGTACTTGCCCACTCACTCCTTTCCACGGCTTTCCACTGGTCAACACTACAAACATGCAGTCGACAACTCTAATTGTCCTATTCTTCCTATTCTGGCCTTACGCTAAATACTATCTACAGTTTTATCGCTTTTCTGAAGGTAAAGCAAAAAATTAAAAAATCTGATCAATCTTCTTATGATATATTTATCACTGCAAAGTTGAATACTAAAGAAGTGAAACAGAGACACGTGCGTTCACACCGCACATGAACGATTTCATTGCATACTCAGCATACTCGTTGACTACTTAACTATGTGGAGAAGGTGAATGACTGCCACCATTGTGCTCTTTTGTGGTGTCTTTACTCAAACTCTATTGTAAGAGGCACGGTAGCTTTTGTGGTCATCGTGTTGTGGGGTGATTGCATAAAGTGAAATCACTCTCACCAGCCTTACCAGGCTACAGTCAGGGGTGAATAGTGTCACTACTGACCGAGTCACTGGTCACCATTGTCATTCACCATAGCGAAACGAGAAGCATGTAAATTAAACTAGGCAAGCCGGATTTAGACTAAAGCAGTGAGCCGTGGTGTGAGAAGACTTGGCTTACCTTGACCGGCACAGGCATGGCGATGGGCTTCGGTACAGGGAAAGGCTTAGCTACCGGCACCGGTTTGATTACCGGGTAAGGTGCGTAGACGTGCTTCACCACCGGCACAATCACGTGTTTGGGCACAAACTTGGCCACCGGTAGTGGCTTGAAAACTGGATACGGTTTGGGCACCATCACCTTTTTGTACACCGGATATGGCTTTGGGTAAGGCACGTGCTTCGCAATGTGCTTCACTATGATCTTGACAGGACGTGCGTATTCCACGTGGCCGTAGCCACCACCACCTCCATAGCCATCGGCACTGGTGGGTGGTGTCAAGGTGGCTAGCCAGCAACATGTGCCGGCCAATAGTAATAACGAGGCGGGCGTGCGCTGCCACAACATGGCGAACCGTGGGGACTGACAGACTTGCCACACGGTCGGTTGGTCGATGGCTCACTCGGTCGATTTCGTGCTGATTACGACACTACTGGGAATAGAACGACACGTGGTGATTAGCACACTGACCACTGCACCGGTAGAAGAACGAGTAGACCTCTACATTTTTCTACATTTTTTCACAGTTTTCAACATGGAGAACTGTGGGAAAAAGTGGAAAATGTGGAGTCAAGTCGAGCAACCCTAGCACCGACCTAGCCAACCGACCATTCGGTAAGGAAGGCGGCAACTGGAGGGTAGTCGGTGGTGGGCGGGATGGGTGGGTGGAGGGAATGCCACCAACCTGACTTGATGCGCTTGCTCGGAGCAGTTTTCAAGAGCGTTGAGTTCCGAGAAACTTGGAGCAGTGAGGAGTGAAGGAGGGGCTAGTGTACCGGCATGGTAGAATGGAATGTGCGATGCTAACGCTGCTGGTTATAGGGGATGGGTGATGCGCCAACAGGATTAGCGCCGCTTTTGCAGAGCACACTGAACACTAATGGCGAACACTGACTGCCAGACCACTGAGAAGTTGTCTTATGTCAGCAGCACCTTTTATAACTTTACCATTGCCTCTTCTCGTTGTCCGACACTGCTCACCCGACAACGAGACTAGACACGGCTCTTTCCCTCGGTGGAGAACACGCACCTGTAACGGGATTCGCCTTCACTCTGCTCACTCCTCACTCGCTCGACTGAGAGAACTACTCTATGTCCACTCCTCGACTGGCCTGGATTTGCGCCTTACTCCGAGTGAGCTAGCGGCACGGTCTGGTCACGCTAACGAGGTCAGCAACGGGTAGCCCGATAGCTCGATGCACAGCAGTGCTACCAACTTTCAGAAGAGAGCCCAGTAATAGAAAGAGAGAGAGACTACCTTCAACCTGTTGTTCTGCTCACTCAATCGCTGCAAGACTCACTAAGTGAGTGGCACTGCTGGCAGACTCTCCCCTTGGTACCAGAGCCGGACACAAGCCACTGAGTGACCCACCGGCAACTTTCCCTCCATGCACTACAGTCCTGTGCAGATTCTCTCATTCCTCGGCTGTGTTACCTCTGTAATGTGGTGCGCAGCGCGAGGTAGCACCGGTAGAAAATGAAAGTGCTCCTCTTCCCTCGATTGCCACTGTCTAGAGGAGCAATGAACTCCCACTCGAAGTTGCACCCAAATAAGTATTGGTAAGCCAGACAATGTAGCACTAGCACGCTGATTAGTGTATGCCACACGTGCATTTAAGTTAAATTTTAACTATTCTCTAATTATATTCATTTTTCTACTCATCTGTTTAAATGTTTCAGAGTTACCTCACCGTCAGTCGGTTAGTGGGTACCAGTGAGAAATAAGAATAGAATGTGTGAACAACAACTATTGCTACTACTGACGTTTGCACTATTTGTAGAGAGTAAATTTAATTTAAGGCTAGTAAAATACCATCATAAGCTACATCAAAATTTAATTCAATACTGCTGATGTAAACTGAAAGTTTAAGATTTTTCTAACATTTTTTATTTTAGTACCGGTAGAGTTATGAAATGTTCATGTTAGAAAAGTTGTCACCAGTGAAGCTATCCATCTCAATCTTCTTCTTCAATCCAAACTCGATTCTCGGTTGATCTAGCGAGACGAGCGCGCAGCGGTCTGCTCCAATGGCGCTGATAATAGCGGGAGTGAGTAGTGAGCTTGACTCAACTCGAGATCCGCTTGTCTGTCTAGCATCATGTGTTGGGTGATTTACGATACGATCTGCCATAGGTGATCGGCAACTCGAACTGATTGCTTAATGCAGTAATGCTGGTGCTACTGCAATGCCTACAACGATGCCTGAGTCTTCGTTTATCGTTTTCACATAAAGTCTTGGGGGACAAAGCCTCAAGGCATGTGCCAGTAGTGATGTCCATTGCCATTCTGTTTTTTCCATTCCCTCCCCATTTACCACTTATTTGAGTTGAGAGTTCATTCTAATTTTAGGTTTCCCAGCCAGCCACCTAGGCAGACTATACGGAAACGAGATCTTTGGACGGAGGGACGGGCTGGACAGAGACCGGACGGGACGAAAAGCAGTGCATCACTGCCGGGTGACAATGCGCCATAAACACAACACTCTGGTTGATGGGACACTGTCCGCTAGAACAATGGAGTGGACGTGCGGAGAGAGTGTTTCCCTCTTGTTCTGCTTAGTTGCTTTGAGCCGGTGGCCAATGGTAGTAGTGATAGCGATAGTAGTGTTGGTGGTGGTCACGCGCAACGAGCACACTGCGCATCTCCTTTGTTTCACTCGGCGCGCATCGTCTTATCACCTGTCAACCCTCTCGACACGCTGCTCTGCATTGTTTGCATGGCATTTGTCAAACCCGTTGCTTGAGGAGAGATGGTCAACGTTATGCATTGTTCATGCATTCTAATTACCACTATTTCTACTGCCTTTCTCAGCATGATGCTTCTTGTTTCTAAACACCAGCCTATGCAAATGCAAATGAGAGTGAACCGGTTAAATTAAAACTCACTTATAGCACATTTTATGCAATGGTTACATTTGCAACACCTAATCTCCCGTTTCGTTCCCTCTCCTTGAGCTATCGTTTAAACAGTAGTGAAAAATGAATTTGCATGGTTCATCATCTATTAGATAGAAAAGGTAGTGCAAGTAAATGCAAGCGGAAGTGCAAATTCTACGGGTGATACTAGGAGCTCTTACTGATGCTGCACCGGTGTGCCATCATGTTTATTCACTCGTTCATTTCTTTTCGTTCTCTGTCTGCATTTGAGGCTGCGACGAATTTCAAACTAGTGAAGTATAGAGTGAGACACATCAAACGAGAGATGTTACATCACAAACTGCCGGGTGTTGATCCGATGATCGATTGCGGCAAAGTGCTTCCGACGCTCTCTGCCTCACCACCACTCGATCCGATGGGATCGGATTGAGTAGCTCACAAGAATAGCTACAGGCCTCCTTTTGGTGATATGCAGTGCAGAGCTCGAGAAAGCGTGACCACAGGGCTGACCAGTGATCGAAATCGATCTTCTCGCCTTTTATCTCTAGTGGCTCATTTTGGTGCGGTCGGTCTGGTTGATCGGTGTATCAAAATGAGTGGTATAGTGTTTGTTTTCAGTCCAGCGAAAGTGATCATCGCCTGAGGCCTGCTTTCTCTCTCCCCACCGGAGCTATTTTGGATCTATCGTTCCAATTAGACCAACTTGGCGTCTTCTCTCAACTTTCCCCTTTTGCCCGTTAGAGGTAGTCTTGGGGCGCGTGTTAGTCAGTTTAATCAGTCGTCGTCGGAGACGAGAGTGGGGAATAGAGTTGGAGCACTATTTTGGTCGATGGTGAAGAGCTATGAGAGGTGATTGTTGAGCTTACCAGCTCAGACACAGTCCACACCGTGCTCTTCTTCTTCAGCTTCGTCAGACTCCATGCAAGTGTTAGCGGTGAGGAGCACACACCGGCGATTAGCACGCCGATCATCCACTTTGTTCACCAGCAGTCAGGTCACTCACTCACTTACTCTCTCTCTCTCTCTCTCTCTCTCTCTCTCTCCCTTTCTCGCACTTTCCATTCCTCTGCCATTACCCAACAAATCAAACCGGTACCAGCAATGTGTTTGTGAATGTGAATGTGTATGTATGTGTCGAGGATTAGTTGGCGCTAGCATTCCATTCCACTTTAACACTTTCAGTAGCTTTCGCTTCGGCAAAAGTCAATAAAAATTGCTTTTACCAAATTACTTCTTATGGTACTGTAACCACCAAACTACCAATTGCTTTGTTTTCTAATTGTTAGATAATCACTTACAGCCTTCCTTTAATCCCTCTCTCTCTCTCTCTCTTTCTCTCTCGTTCGATGACTGAATTTATCTTAATGAGAGCAAGCTCTATTTGCCTGACCAGTAGCACTCTCACTCTCAGTGCTCCACTAAAGCTTTCAATCACTTTCACACAGGTAGAGAGCCAGGCTCATTTGATGGTGGACCACCATGTTGAGCGCGTGCGTGAGCCTAATTGACCGAATTGAGAGTCGATCTACTTGATTGTCGTGATCAGTTGCGTTTTGTTTTAATTGATCCTCACGCTCCCTCTATGCCTCTATGCAAAGTGGCGATAGTGTGCGATAAAACGATTGTTTTTGCTTGCTTTCCTCTTTTAAGTAGGCACCAGAACAACTATTTGGCTTTTGTCAATCGGTTAGGGGGCAAAGTGGAGGCTAGCACGACAAAAGAGTTGAAACGTGCAGTCTTTTACCAACTTTTTTCGTGAATGAACCAATTGAAAGTGTGAGCCTCCCACACCGGAAGCTATTTTGGGTAGTTGTCTAGCTACTGATCTCCATCACCAAAGAGATTACCGGGCGTTAAAACTCACTGATTGTGCTAGTGAATAAATGAATCAATGCTGCAGGTAGCATTAATCGTTAGCAGTACTATGCTTAGACTGGACATAGGTCATAAGCAAATAATTATTGCTATGAGAATTAAGCATAAGGCAAAGATGTGGCAAAAAAGGTGCTAAAGTTGGGCCAGGCGGAGGTGAGCGGAAGTGACCAGTCACGGTAGTGGCCTGACCCAGATGGCCCGTAAGTCAGTGCTGAGTCACTGCGCTGGTCGGGTCTCATTTGACCTGTTATTTGTGCTCGACTCGGAGTCACCTCGATATGATTCGATTGCCCATCAGCCCATTATTGCCGGTGACGATGCACTCGAGTCTCCAGTGGCCTAGTTGTCCTTCGTGTCCTCTCACGCACAGAGCATCAATGGATCAGCACGCGTTTGGTGATCACTACTAGCATAATGGTGTGTTGATGGGTCGCTGGCGTCAGTGTCAGTGTCAGAGGGCGAGATCGGGGTTGGCCATCGCAGTCCGTGACCCACCATGCATTGATCGTGGTCATCATCGCGTGGCATCGTTGGTGGCACCACCCATCTCTAAATCGGGAACTGTGCGCTATCTCTTCGTTCTCCCAGAGTTGCCTCGTCGGTCCCTTTATTCGGTTTGTCTGTCTGTCAGGGGATATTTTCGCACGATGCCATCACGGAGAAGGTGGTGGAGGGAAAGGGAGGAGAGCTTATCGAACCATCTGATCTAGGCCAGCGAAGACGCGCACAGCTCCCACATGTCACTGGTGCACTGTCCACCTCTGGTATTCCACATCATCTTCAATTCACAGCACATGCTAAAGATTAGTTTAGAAAATTTTAGAAGTAGCACGTAATAGCTAACGAGTTTGTGTCCAACATGTCATTGCTAGCTCTTCGAATAGGTTAGCGCCAATTCTATAAACCAACTCCAATGACAACTTTCAGTGAGATTTAAAGTACACCCACTGGGTGTTTGTTTTGTTATTCTCTCTCTCCCTTTAAGTTTAGCTAAAATTAATAATTTAGATAAGATTTAGATTTAGTCTCAGATAAAGTGCAACATGGTGCAACAAGAGAGAAAGAGAGGGACGGGAGACGCGTGTCACAGTGACAGTTGTAAACGTGCGAGGGACACTGTGGACTAGTTGATCTAGTTGATTGTGCATCCCAGTGATCTACTTCATATCGCACAGTACTGCAGTAACGAGCGCATGGCATTCCTCATGTGACACCGGCCCCCACCCTCCGTCACATTAGTAAACAAGTCCGGCAATGCGGTGACAGCGATGCGATTGCTACTATTAATAGAGAGTGCTGAGTGTGTTCAGCGTTCGATTCGTAATAGTGCCTCAGTGGAAATTTGTTGACAACATGACTCTTTTTCCCGCGTTTACATGTTTGTCATTCCTTGTTTTTAGCTGGATTTAAATCGATTCACAAACTAGTTTGTCAAGTTAATACCTTACGAAGTAGATAGTTTAGTAGAGAATAGCGTCATTTGCTATTTCATGCTCGACCAAAATTCACACAAGAGCGAAAGTGAAATATAATGCGGTATCTCTTCAATAGAAGTCGATGTACTTTGATTTCTATTGCATACTCTGCATAAGCTAAGGCTAAATGCATTGCTTCACTCTAAGCAGCAGTTGCCCGCCCACAGCTTAACCAGCTTACTGTTAAATCTTTTAGAGAAGCTAATCTAAGCTGGCACACGCATGCTGATGGCGATGTGATGATCATGTGGGTAATGGCCAATAGAGAAAGAGAATTGATGTGCCACTCTCTCGCACCTTTCTTCAAGCAATCGAGACATAACTCGATACAAAGCGGGTTCCTCCCCTTCTTTCTCCTTGTTTGTCCACCGGTAATGGGGCAAAGATGTCTGCAGGGCGCGCATCACCATTACCTCATCCCAAATGTTTGGTAGCTTGCACATCTAGAAGCTTTCGTGTTGACCCATTTGCAAGCCGGCCGGCAACGACAAGATGTACTGCCGATAGAAAGCACTCTCGCTCTCGCTATCACATACTTTGGCTGGTCACTGGCTGGCTGATGGGCATTATCTGGCCAACTGGCCCACTACCGATCGAAGCAGTCTAAATGTGCATACTGAAAGTGTATGTGCGTCCATCTCCACTTTACCGTGGTCATCAGGTATATCCACGGTGGCTTTAAGTTTAGATGCCAACGATCGGACTACCGGTCTGGCGACTGGTCGGTCGGTGGATCGATGGTGACAATGCGGAACCGACGTGCTCAAGCAAGTAAGCGAGCTGGAAGGCGGGTGAGCGCTAATTGGCATCGATCACGCCGTTCACGGTAGCCAATGAGCTAGTGGTGGTGCTCGCGTTTCCTTCTCGTCTCGGTCACTTTCCCCAACAACAACGATGACGAAAGTCGATTGTCACCAACTCAGCTCTCTACTCTGCTTACTCGAAACGCAAACAGGAACCGATGGATGGATTGATGGTTGGTCAGGCTCACCGTGTCGGTTGGTTGGTGGTCTCTCGGTATGACACCGTGCGCTCATCGATGGCACGCGTTCACCATTTATCGATGCCTCCTTTTTAGAGTACACTCTAACGGGCGGACATCCTGCTCGACCGAGCTTGTGCCCGGTTTGTTACTCGACTACACTTCACACCTCCCACCTCTTAATGGTGTGAGAATTTACCCAAAGCTGACATAGCGTAAAACACCATCTAGCCGGAAGAATAGCGTCTAACGAAAAGATGCTGAGTTGAGCAGTAGTGCCACACTGCGCTAGTGACAGCCAATGGCCTACTATAGAGACGTGAGCTCGGTCAAGCTTGTCACCACTGCTCTCTAATCACTCAAGTCTATTAGGCGCACTAGTACACTTAGATCATTGGCGATATACTAGCTACTGCAAACAACAAGCAATTTGCATAGGTCCATATACCATCTGCCTTGTCACATTTGCCACAAATCTCTTCCTCTTTTTAATTTCGATTTTATGTAATTTTCTGTACAAGAACATAAACACTGAATAATTAAATAAAAAATTTTAAATTAGTCTTTACTCCCTCAGACAACAAGTAAATTGCACACTTCTCTCTGGCTAACAGTGAAAAGCACTACAAAAAGTGCTTTTATATGCTTTGGTGAGTAAAAGTGAAAGCGTAAGATTGAAAATTATATGCTCTAAGCTTGAATAATATGAAAGCAATCTGAACATAAATTATTGTATTAAGGCTCAATAGAGTTAAAACAATTCGTTTTTGATTGGTTGATTGTGTTACAACAGAATTTGTGATCAATTGAAAACTGAATGTTCAATGCGATGCAGTTTGAGAAAAGATATCTGGTTCACGGAAAAGTCCATGCATTGATATATTTATTGACACCTGCCACCTGCCACTTTCCCTCTCACCGCATCAATGAATACCATGCTGTGCAGCAGAGTGATGTAGTGACGAGGTCACTACCCCCCAGAGAGTGAGAGGCGAGTGGCAATACTTACACGAGTAGACCTGCACATTCTTCCACACTAGTATACTTTTCTCTATGTGGAAAGTGAACCACTGAGCCGGTGCACTGCACCGTGTAAGTATAGCCATCCCCAGTGACCCACTAGCGTTCCTGCCTACCTGTCTGTGTTGGTGCATGAATGTAGTGTGTTGGCCTCGACCCACTATGACTTGGTGACGAATGGCGCCAGTGGCGGATGTCTCGACGAGCCTCGCCAGCCAAACAAACCTAGCAAAGAGAAAGAAAGAGAGAGAAAGCATTGAGTATGAGTGACCACGGTTCTGTGTCGAAACGTCCGGTTGGGGAACTGGCCGAGCAGATCTGTTGCTGTTGCTTGTGGTGCGCTCTACTCGACTCTCCACTGGCACGACCCGTCCGTCTGTCCGTCTCTCGATCTGCGGGTGAGGAGTGGTGGAGTGTGGAGTGTGGAGTAGATCTCTCCGTGTCTCAGTCGGTCTCAGGCTCAGTCTCTCTTGCGGCAGTCATATAAACCGGTGGCACGGTGAGCGCAATCTTCAGTTAGTGCTCGCAAGTTGGTCACGCTGCCACTCGTGTGCTCGTCACTCAGTTTCCTTCTCGCTCACTGAGTGGGTCAACAAGTCCCTGTGGGCGTGATTGCCGTGCCCACCCACCCACCTTAAGCGACACGCCTGCTTTGTAAGTGTCAGTGTTACGCCATCCCGATGAGCCTCGTTACCAGCATCACCACTATTGTCACTTCTTTTGCTACTGAGCACTCTTCTTACCACTCGACTAATTGTCATTGACTCTACCCTCTACACGCCAACCCAACCATCTGTCATCTGTCTCAAGTGAGCACTTGCACACATTTGAGTTTCTCCACGTGACCAAGTTAGTGTTGTTTCTTCGCTTTCATCCTCTCACTCCACCCTTGTAGGTCATGTGTCTAAGTTTGTGTAACAATTTTTCCTCGTTTGTTTCAATTTTGATTTCTTTAGCTTAACTTGGAGCAAACCCCTGAGTTGACTGCCACTTGTTGGCACTAGGTCTCTCAATCTAGCACAGTTGGTAGCATAATTAGACAGCAGCAGCTACTAAGCAGCAATTAAAGTGATAGTCATAGTGAATAGATCATGTGCTAGCCCAGTTAGACCAAAAGTGTCGCCCTTTGGCCAGTGGTGCCAGGCATCTAGCCATTGGGCAAGCAGATGGTCAGAGCTGCATGGGTGGCTGACTAGCTGTCCGAGTGAGCAAACCTCACTTGGTGAAGAGAAAAGCTATATATAGATGGGCGAGTTGGGCGCCCGTTCTTCTCTCACCCTCTCGCTATCTCCACCACAGCCATAGTCATGACCAGTGGTCACTACTGATCATTGACCGCTTGGTAACGATCTGCTAATCTCGCCAGCCTATTCGTCATATTGTTCATCAAGGAATGTGCCTCTAACTCGTGTGTGTATCTTTTAATCTATTGCAGGATGCGAAATCAGCTGGACGTGAGGCTTTGGTGGTGGTGCTACGTAGTAGCACTACCTCTGGCGTTAGCCTCCTACGGTGGTTATCATGAGCCACCGATCGTCAAAGTGATCCACAAGACCGTGCACATTCCCAAAGCAGTTCCAGTGCCCAAGATAGTGCACGTACCTAAAATGGTGCCAGTGCCTAAAACAGTGGCAGTACCGCATCCAGTTCATATTCCCGTCAAGGTAAGAGAACATTCCTAAATTCACACTAAAGGCAACAAATTCTGAACTGGGTAAAAAACCCAATTTTGAAAATTCCAAATTCATAAACTTTATTGTATTTTTCAAACAATAAATTATAGGTTAAAAAATTAAACCCCTCTTCTCTCTTACTTCAAGGTGCCCATCTACAAGACAGTGAAGAAGATAATACCAATTCCGAAAACAATACCAGTACCAAAGCCCGTACCAGTGCCAGTGCCGAAACCCGTGCCTGTGCCAGTGCCTATTATCAAGCACTATCCAGTGCCGGTGTTCAAAACGGTGGCCATTGCCAAGCCCTACCGTGTTCCCTATCCCGTGAAAGTGCCCAAGTACGTGCCTTACCCAATACCAAAGGTAGTGCATGTGCCGAAGCCTTATCCGGTGCCGGTTCGGGTACCCATCTACAAGCAGGTGATAGTGAAGAAGCCTGTCCACGTGCCTGTTCCGTAAGTTGCTCTTTGCTCCTGATATGCACTCAACTGGTCTGACCGGTCGGCCATACCCCATTCTCGAGTTGGCCAATAGTGTTACCATTACCGTTATTGTTAGACTTGGCATGGCTCATTAGCTACAGCCATCAGTCTTGTTATGAAAGTAGTTATTGCCAGAAGCTAGTTTTCATTGTCTGAAAATGTTGCTTTTTGAATGTTACTGTGTAGTAGAAATTAATGAGACGTCTAGTAAAAATCCTAACGTTGAGTGATAAAGTACTGGGGGTGATACTCTCACTAAGGTCACAAACGTTGTGTGTGTAAACCAAATTGATATGTGGCAAGACATTCTCACACCTCTCTATTTGTTTCTTCGCTTGACCCAATGTAGGGTGTATATCAAGAAGAAGCCAGTGTACCACCCGCCATCGTACGCGTACGATGAGTACGCGGCCAAAGCAGCAGCAAGTGAAGTGCACGAGAAGAAACAGTTGCCCCCGCCAGGCAGCATTGGGGCTCATCTCTCGGCGCCCTACTCGGCCCAGCAACAACACCAGAGCCAGTACCAGCCGGCAGTGAGCGAGCCACAGTACCAAGCCGAATCACAGCAGAGTCCACAGATGAGCTACTACTACCAGGCTCCACAGGTGCAGGAGTCGCAGTCTTCAACTCACGTGCAATCGGAGCAATCAAGTAGCGATTCTTCCAATGTTGCTGATCAGACGCAACGTTCTGACAACAATCAATCGGTTTAGACTCAAGAGTGCTCGTCATTGTCACTGGAGCTGAGTCCACTAGAGTCTCAGTTCTTGCCACTGCCATTCCACTTGTTCTCTTCCCAAAGCCTGTCCACCCGAAGCATGGTTTTCGCTTCGTTCTTGCAAGAATCATTCTCACCTCCACTCAAGGATCTTGATTGATCCAAAACACTTTCTCACTCTCACTGTTCACTGTGAGCCAGTGGGCAAGCTCACCCACTTCCTACTTAGCGCAGCTGGGAGCAGCCTAGCTGCGCCACTCTTTCCTTGACCTTCCCGCCACGTCACTACGGCAAAGAGACCATATTCTAGTGCTCTTTCCTACCCACACCCTTTCTTGAGTTTCCTTGCTCTTCCGTTCTCTAGGACCTTGCTCCTATTCAAAAAACGCTTTTATATTACAACATGACTACTTTCTCTTTGCTTATGTTGCTATTGTTGCATCGCGCCCTTATCTTCTTACTCCATTTCTACCTACTCTATTGTGCTTATTTCTCACTTTTCTCTCCTCAATTTTTTGAATTAATTATTTTTAAAAATAATATTTAATTTAATTTTGTCACTCCACTAATTTTGTGTGTAAAGTATAAAATATAAATTAATTGGGAATTGAAGGGTAGTGTGCTAACCACCTAGCAGAGTAGGCCTGTTTTAGTTAATCAACCAGCGCGCTCAAAAGGTTAGTGTGAGAAATCTGGTTCTGCAATCAACAGGCTCGACACATATTTTTAGGCTTTCTCCCTTTCTCTCGCCCTCTCTCTTTCTCTGAGTCGGTGCTCGTTCTAAATGGCACAAGAGAGAGTGTGGAGTGCGGGGGGAGGAGGGGGGATAGAGTGACAAACGAGCCACCACGCGAGAACACCCGGCGTGAGCTTCTCAACTTGCCGCCGCCGACAAGTGCCAGTGGCCACCATGAGCACCATTTAGAAGCGAACCGAGAGGATGAGACAGCCAGCGCTAATCACCCTCTCGGTCATTCCCAGCAAAGCACTCGTGCATGCCTGGTATGAGTGGTGTGAAAGCAGTGCCATCTCCGTACAATTCAAGGTATTCTCTCCACAATACTTTTCAACATTTGGATACTTCTCAACCATCACCTGTTGTTACACTGTAGCAGAGACTTTTAATTGATTCTAAAATTTCAGGTATCATACTATAGTTGTGTATTCAATTGTTGGAAAGTATTGTGTGCTCTATAGTAATATGCTTCTCAATTCACCAATAGTCTGCTTACTTGATCTCCCGAACTGTCCACCAGTCGATGTGTGTGCGTTTTTATGAATGAACATCATCCTCAGGCACATGCAGCATCGATAGTGTCTGATGGTGGGAATCGAGCGCGTAACCAACCGAGCGAGCCACAATAGACTCGCTTATTGACTGTCGGGTGGAGAATGGCATAAAAACTGATCGATTGATTGCCAACTGTGAATTGGGTTGATTTGTCCAAGTTACATTAGTAGCTCACTTAAGTTTACATGCTTACCGTCACTTTTTCCACTATCATCTCAGCTGAAGAGAGAAAAAAGTGTACCAATTTCAATATTAGGTAAGGACAATCAAACAGTTCTTCCAGTTATAGTTAACAACAATTTAAATTTTAAATGTACTTAAATAAAGATATCAAAGTCTAGTAGTAGCATCAGCTTGTGTTTCTCTGTAAACAAAGTAAGAGGTGTGAATAGCCAATGTATCGTTTGCACATTATTCACTCTATTGTTTTGAGAGGTGAATGTGTGACAATGGTGTTAAGAGTGTTAAAAAAAGTTGGTGTCAAGTAAGGTTTACATTTCTCCCTGTATTGTGATGCCTTGAGGGCAAAGAGTATTAGTGATTGCTCGCTCTCCTCGTACTCTGTTATGTTTGACGTTAACGAGTTGGCGCATCCGATGTATCATTCTCTCTTGTACTGTGGCAAGATCATCGCGTTGTGTAGTAGGTCACTTGACTGGCCTACTCTCTCTCTCTCTCTCTCTCTCTCTCTCTCTCTCTCTCTCTGGTGTTGTGGAGCCGGATCGGAGTCGGTATCCCGGTGGTCAGTGACTACGGACTAATCAGATGCGCGTTACAGCTTGACTCACAAAATCCACGCCCCCAGGGAGGGGAGGGGGCTATATTTAGTTTCTCTTTCTTGCTCTCTGCTGGGGCCATCGATCGATGATGATGATCGATGGCGCAGAGCTAGCTCGTCCCTCGGAGCGTCTGTCGTAGCGCTACCACTGGAGGCTAAGAATAGAGCACGGTGTGGTAGTGCTGGCCACACCCCCGAGAAGTTGGGCAACCACGGGGCTGACCACTGGCCATCTTCACCACCATGTTGGGCAGGCCGGCTGATTTAATTAATTCGTCCAAGCAAGCATATTGAGCTTCGTTAGACTGCTTGGTGGGTTATTTTGAGCTCAGCCTAAGAACAGCAGCAACAGAGTGGCCCATTTGCATTGGAGATTCAATTAGCCACCACTCAACTCCCATCCAAGATATGTCTTAAAACACATAACTTGAAATTGAACTTTTATAACTTGACAAATAGGGCTTATATATCTTTATCAATAAGTTCAGCATGGAACAAACTTGGCAGAAACTTTTTTTTATTCTTAAGCTTTTTAACATGAAGGGAACCAAATGTGTAATCAAGTAGAGATAGAGGAAAAAACATTTAAAATTGTTATTTTAATACTACTATTACTATTGTATAATACAGTTTCTAGTTTGTTCTGCCTTATACATTCAACAATCGAATGGAAAAGATTGACAGCAGAAGCTAATTCAAGCTTCGATGACCAGCGCTACTTATTGATTCGCGCCACTAGTGCATTTTAAAACTACTAGTTAAACAAAAGGCGCCATCTTGTAATGCATAAGCTAACTTGAGAGCTGATGAAACAGAAGACGATAGAGACTTTGGTCGCATCCGAATCTCAACAAGCTAGAATGACTTAATTGGTTCTAATCTAATAATTGTTCTTTGTAATAATGATTGGTTTTAATCTAGGAATGTAGAATCTAGGCATAATACAATGACTATTCCATGGTGCCCTAATGTCTCGTGAGCAAGCACAATAACTTGTGACACTCATTATTATTATTGACAGCATTCTTCAAGATAGCTCAACAGTGGGCATAGTGAAATGGTGTGACGGTAGAGTTTGTCGAAATTCTTGTGGCTGTAACCAATTGCCTCTAGTACTCCAAATTGATTGAGTATTTCTTGATCCAATATGGCTATAGCTGATTGTGCTTTGATGATGGCGTGTTGGGCTTAATCGTGAATAATGCGAGTACTGCTGACCACCACTCGATTCAGTTGGTTGTACCAGGATTCGTGTTAAATCAGCATTGGACGTAACTGGTAATGTGGTAGAGGATATATCAAGTGGATTTGGTGAGATAACACCCCTAGCCTTGGTCATTCGACGTAGTCGTAAGTTTGTCCATGGGAAAGTCGCCGGTGTGAGAGATTTCTTGTTAACGGATGTTCTTAAGGAATAGAGAGTTGCAGTAGTCTTTGCCGAAGCTTGTGTATCACTCATACCAGTGAGAACGTGGGTTATTTTCTGGCGGATAGCATTTAGTAGATGGAGATTGCCATCAAGCTCTAACCCATGTTCCACGTAGTCAGACCCGAGAATCTCTTCTTCCAAAGACATACGCAGTCCGATGGTAAAATGTAACGACAAGAGAATAAGCAGCGCTACTACCACCGACCAAACAAAGAGGACTACGATGGCTAGCAACTGAGAGAAAATGAGGGATTGTCGAAAAGTAGAGTTTTTTAAAGTCCAGCGTTCCATTTGCCAGTAGTTGTGATATTGAACAATGCTTTGTTGATCTGCAAAAATTCCAACTGCAAGAAAACTCCACGCGCCAGCCACTGCATGCACCGCAAATGCATTGATAGGGTCATCAATAGACATCCGTTCCATGAGAGGAATGGTGAGCAGAGAAAGTAGAGTGCCACACACACCTACTACAATGCCATAGGCAATTTGAATGATAGGTGCTCCACCAGAGATGGCCACTAGTGAGGCGAGTATTGAGTCGATCAGCACTCTGATGTCTTGTATTCCGCGTCGCGTCATAGCACTCCATATCATTCCACACATACCACCACACATAGAAGCGAGTGTAATCACCACTGAAGCTTGAGCTGAGAATTTCCACTTGTCATCAGTGATACCAAAGAGTGAACCAGCTGAGTAAGCAAGCCACCCCCACCAGACAAGGTTGAGGCCATGTAGTGCGTTGCTGGGATTGCCCATTATCTGGATCACTTGGCCATTGTTTGTCGTCAAATCTGGCTCAAAGCGGCCAAGCCGTGGACCAAGTACAATAGTTGCCACTAAGCCTGCACTGCCGCCCACCTTGAAAAAAAACAGTTAAAATTGTGTATGAAAGAATAGTTGTTAAAATAATAACTCTTATATGTAAGAATATACAAATAATTTTGATGAATTAGCGAATATATCAAATCAATATCTATTTTACGACTAGGCCCGCGGATTGACTATCCACTGTAAAAAAACAGTTTCCGCCATATGGCAGAAATAAAAATTTATTTCCGCCATTTGGCGGAAATC